>CABFVX010006503.1:0-19403 GCA_902151425.1 Timema shepardi
TTAAGCCCCCATTGTTCGAGTTAATTGGCTCTTTGTGTAATGGAAATCGACAATGCTTACTACTCACCACCACTGGACAGTATCATTACCTATAAAATAAAAAATTAAAAAGACTATAATTTTTTAATGGCTGACCGGAAAAAAGCCTGTTCTTCTCCACCCAAGTTTTTAATATGTCGTAACTACACATAATGACAAAGAAAGACGTATACAAAAGTAATATCCGTGAAAACATCTTTAAAAGTCATCCATGGTCTAAAATGTTACCCGGTCAGTACTTTCAGACCCCCTCTCAGCTGAGCCCCCCAACTTTCAAAGAGCCTTTGTAATCCCTGCACCTATCCCTATCTTAAATTAGTTCTATCCTCTCGACCTCATTACACCATATCTCTTTCAGGTAAATTTTAATGTTATCCTCCCATCTGCATCCAGGTCTTCCCAATTATCTATTCCCATTGGATTTGCCAGTCACAACCCTGAACATGGTTCTAGAATCTCTTATCCGTGCTGCATGTCCTGCCCACCATAATCTACGAGAGTTCACTATCCTAACAATGTATTGTAATGAGTACAGGATGTGTAACTCATCATTATATAACCATGTTCACTCCCCGGTAGTCTCACTCCTTTTTGGACCAAATATATTCCTAAGCACCTTGTTTTTAAACACCTTAAATTTATGTTCGTCATGTAAGCTAAGAGACAACGTTTCACACCCATAGAAAACAACCGTTAAAACTATTGCATCGTATATTGAGTTTTACTTTCTTTGAAAGCAAGTGAGATGTCAACAACTTACTGAGTAATGGCATGTATTTATCCATTTTAATCTTTTCTTAATTTCCAGTATAATGCCGTTATTGTTAGTTAAAATGATTCCTAAATACTTAAACTCATTAACCATGTCAAATAATATGTTTGTCGCAGTTGGAAGTACAAAAGAAGGATATTATAATAAGGTGATTTGGGAGTGAATCCCCGGTGGTGGATGGAAATTACCGAAGCTGGATGTTTGCGGTAACTTACACTACGAAAGAAAAGTGCCAAAAAAAGACACTAAGTGTGTGTGTGTGTGTGTGTGTGTGTGTGTGTGTAAGGGTGGGGGGTTATTTAATAAAATTACCTTTTTAGGACGAACAAAGAATACTTGACTTATTTGGAGCAGGATTATTTTGCAAAGTTAATAGGAAATGTAGTTTGAAGTGTTTAAAGTGTTTATGATTAGCAAATAATATTTGATTAGGATTTATAAAATGATTTATTCGCAGGGCAACCTTTTGTTTTGTTCTTATTTTAACGTTAATGGTGTTATTGAGTAAGCGCCTCAATATGCATACGATTAATTATTATTATTATTATTATTAGCACCGCGTCTTACTACCCGTTCGGGTTATACGCACTTACGCTAATGTGTAATGGTAGGGTGATTGTGAGGTGAAATGGAGGACCTACAGTTTAACGTGGAATCCGAACCACGGTGGAGACCTGGCATTCCCCACATTCACAAGATGTCTTGTCAGAGGTGAAGGAATGGTTTGGTAATCAGATAAATATATGCCAGGACCGGGGATTGAACCCCGGCCACCAGCATAGAAGTCTGACACCTCACCCCTAGACCACCAGGTCACCCTGCATACGATTAAGACCAGACCAGCAGGAGAGTTAGGTAGTTTTATGTATTCACCCAGTATTTTGTTCTACTGACACCTACACTACTGATTTTTCTGGTGGGTGTGAGGAGAGAGGGGGCGGGCAAATTAAAGGTGTACACAACCATGATTTGACCATATTTGAGGATAGATAATGGTGTTTATTGTTTCTCCCTCGTCTCTCTCATTCAACATGACCCCTTTGTTCCCGATAGCCACGCACCCGATGTTCTTAAGAAAGAGTCCCAAGGTTGACCAATACGACATAGCCAAGATTCTAAAGAGCTATTATTTACTATTGTCCTCTCATGTCTCTAGTTCAAGACGATCCTCCTGTTCCTGGTACCCACGTTATTGATGTTCTTGGGGAAGAATATTTTGCAATTTTGACTAGCCATAATCTAAAATAAGATATTTTAAGTAATTATGACCAGCCATATCTATTTTTGACGGTGGAATAAACAAGCTCGGAATCATCTGGTGACCATGCCGGACAGTTCTTGAAGTGAATCATCTGAAATCCTTTAAATCATATTAAAAATCTTTTAGCAGACGCTGTCATTTCCCACGTCTATCTTGCATTTGACTATGAGTTTGAGGGAATGATTGTCAAAGGGGCAAGAAATTATTCAATTAATTCATGTTTAAAATCATGACACCTTTGGGAATGTATTCCTGATACTTTTTTTCATTTCTAAACTATCTGGTGAAGAAATAATTATCACTCAAGTATCATATCTCGTGTGTGTCACTTGTGCAGCAACTCTCTCGAGTCACGTGCCTTCAGATCATTCATTTCAAATTTAAATCTACAGATTTTGTTGATTTAGGGCAGTCGCATTTCTAAATAAAAGTAATATACCTATGTATTTAATGTGAATAAATATACTAATTGATAGATTTGTGTTGACGGCCACACTCAGTTATCTTGCTTACGTGTCCAATATATTAATAACTCCGTGCCCACTTCAATTCTTTTGATGCACCCTAACAGTCAGATATAAGCTGACCATTCTTGTGCCTAGAAAATCATAAGGTAGACCGTTATGATCTGGCCCGGACGAATAAAAGTTATTATTCCTTTCCTTCCCTTGTTTTTCTGGTTAAAGATAACTGGGAAAAGGTCTATAGATGTTCGTTCACCTGCGACATGATTAGGGTAATAAAGAGCTAATATTTATTATCTCTTCACTATATGTCTGTCTCAAGGTAACCCTCCTGTTCCTGGTGCCCACGCTCCTCGTGTTCCTAGGGAAGAGCCCCAAGGTGGACCGCTATGATCTGTCCAGCGTGAAGGAGATCTGGTGTGGGGCTGCCCCTCTTAGCAAGGAGGTTCAATACCAGGTCACCAATAGGCTTAAGATAAGAAACGTACGGCAAGGGTATGGCCTGACGGAGACCACTCTCTCCGTGACGTTCATTTCGGGTGGAAGAAACAAGTACGGCTCGTGTGGGACCATTGCGCCAGGGATGACGGCCAAGGTAAGGAGACAATCTAGTCGGCATTTATAGCTTAGGTATTTCCATGGGAAAACTAGGGTGGCATTAATGTACGCATATTTTTCAAATAGCCATTAGATCCTGGCTCCTCATTATGTATTCTAAGTACACCAACGTTTGTGGTCATGTTGTCTACCACGACAAACTGGCAATTAACTGGATCGCCAATGGCGAGGAATTCGAGATTTGAATATAGGTTGAGTGTACCGATAGTGGTTTTTACTAAATGATTTTACCCTCTCCTTTTATGCAAATACGGGTACATTTCATCTAAATTATATTTTACTCGTTACTAAATCAATAGTGTAAATATTTAAAAATCCATGGTGGGTGGGAAGACGAGGTGCACAAAGAAACCTTAGTGTTAAACGTGTTCAGACAAAAACTTCAAACAAAATCCAAATAGGATCTGCTTTCGCAACATATAAATATTTAAAAACTTCCGGCCCCATCAAGAATTAAACTAAGGTCTCTCAGAAGTGGTTATAAAATGTCTGAAGGTTTCCAATACCCTGTCAATCTTACTAAAACACAGGGCTCCATCTGTAACTGGATTTCAAAGCTATCTTAGTTTATTTTAGTGAAGACTCGAGTATTGTGCATTCTTCCAAGCCTTTCTATAATACGTTTTAACATCATGGTTAATTAATTCCATAGATATTTTTTTTTTCATGCACAGGGACGTACTAGCTTCCATAATTACTCTCTCTCTCTCTCACACACACACACACACGCATATATGTATATATATATATATATATATATATATATATATATATATATANTCCTAGCTTAGTGTACCTTTTTACCCAAATGGTTCCCCATTTTCTTGCCCACTTAAATGCTGGTACATTTACTCTAAGATTGCCCTTCCACAGTCGAATTACATTCGTGTATATATATATATATATATACACGAATGTAATTCGACTGTGGAAGGGCAATCTTAGAGTAAATGTACCAGCATTTAAGTGGGCAAGAAAATGGGGAACCATTTGGGTAAAAAGGTACACTAAGCTAGGATGCAAACCATGACCTTTCCGTTACCAATAAACTAGTTTAGTCGAGACTGGCACTTAGTCCATAGACCCACCGATATGGGGATCGGCTTAGTCATTGGGATAATAATGTAATTAAAGGACATTCACACGAATCAGTATGAATAACAGTGAGGAAACTCCTCTCTCATGCACCTCAACCGAGACGTACTCTCACTACCGTCAATTCAGCCTATTGCGAGATTCACTCCTTAGACCGCTGTTGGTGCTTTTATTTTACCAGGTAGTGGACTTGGAGACAGGAGCGCCCCTGGGTCCTAAATGTTGTGGGGAGCTGTGTTTCAAGGGCCCCCTCCTCATGAAGGGCTACCTCGGAGACCTTCAGGCGACATCAGCCACCATGGATGACGATGGCTTCCTAAGGACTGGAGACGTGGGGTACTACGATCAAGAGGGGTATTTCTACATCGTGGAAAGGGTCAAGGAGCTCATCAAGTACAGGTCTTTTCAGGTAACAGAGGGGTACTGTTTAGGTTAACTTATGGCAGTTTGGGATCTATATTTAGATTGTAGTGTTGTTTCTGTTAACGTTTTCTTAATTATGAAGTATATTACACAGTAAAGTAATTTTACTTACTTAATTTCTATAAATTATGACATTTTTTTAAATTTTGGCTATATTTGGTTCCATCATTTTTGAATTAAATATTTGGATAAAGAAAGAAGAAACGATCGATTTTTAGCAATTATTTTTGTAACGATATATTATAATTTAAAACCATTGTTTTTAAAGAAGCAATGCTGGCGCAGCCTGGACCTTGAAGTTATTTGGGTGAACTAAGTTCAATATTATTTTAATAATACCTGATTTATTCACGGCTATTTCAAGGTGACAACATGCATACACCGAGTCATAATGTAACCCCCAGTCCTGGATATCCCACAAGGAGAATAAAAAGGAAACCGGTAGCATAGATTTTAAATTTTTTAATTAAGAGACAAGTCAATAGATAAGTGCAGAAATATAAATGTAGAGTGTACGATAGTAAGTAGCGGGCACTGACCCAGATAAGGCTAAATCATGAAGTATTAAGTATAGGGTCACATTTTACCATAATATTCCCTCAAGAAGGGAATAGCCGAATGAGAATAACAAACAACTTTGGCAACATTATTCAATTAAAGATTATGTTTAGAATATTCCTAGTAGAAAGGTTTGGCAGGCATTATATCAATACTTTAGTTAAATCTGTACATTTACAACAAATAAGTGCCAGCTCCACCTAATGCCAAGGCATAAAGTAAAGTACAGGTACACATGGGATCATGCCATATCGTGGCCTGGAGAAAAGTTATGGTTATATATAAACTAGCCTTCTAGTGGCCATGAGAGTTGGCAGAACTACTTGCAGTGCACCCGGGAAAAACTCCAATTAACGTGTAACATTTTAACATGGCGTTCTATGGATGATTTGTGAGATATATCAACTAGAATGTTCAAGAGATGTCACTGTCAATCGTCGGTAAAGGAGAAGGACAGCGTTTGTATGGGTAAAATGAGGATTCGCCATTGTCTTTCTGTCTCTGTCCTCCCTTATTCTATTACACGTCGCTTTGCTGTCACTACAGTTTACCTGCAACCGTTGTGCTGTGCGTCCAATGCTGGCTGAGTACGTGGTTACTTACTAATGTACGTATTGTGTTTTCACTGAAAGTGTTCTTGTGTGCTGTATATTGTGTGAAAAGGAAAATAATCGTGTAATATGAGGGACATAAGATTTTTTTAAACTCAAGATTGGTGATACGACACTCAATACAGATACAGTCACTATAATTGAAGAATTTCCACTCCCACTCAATTCTAGTGCTAATCGATTGGATATTGCGTTATAATTAAATTAGAATTATTAAGATGATGAAGAACTTCGTCCGGAATTATTAAGAAAGCCTTGGGCCCCTCCTATTCAAATGTACAATTTTAAAAAGGACGTAAGCCTCGACGTAAAAAAAGAACATTTCGATCTGAATGGCTTAAAATCTACCCTTTAGTGGCCTACTCATATATCGCGAAAGGGCTTCTATGTCGAGTCTGTGCCCTGTTTTGCTTCCAGCTCAGCGTGGTCTACAAGGACAACTTATCGTCTCCCCTTGCCTTAAATATCACAAGTTTGATGAAGCTGAACAGTCTCATCGATAACCCAGTGGTATTATGATGCGAATGTTTCTCCAAAAATTTTGGAGAACATTATGGATAGACAGCAACTGAGTGTTCATGAAGTTTTAGATTCAACGTCAATCTGGGGATAATATTTTGAAAGACCATTTGTAATAGGGAGTAAAAAAACTCCTTGTATATTAACGCATCAAATCCAAAACTTGTTCTGATGTACTCAAAGGCAAAATAATTGAGAAGGTGAAGCAGCGTGCATCTGTTATGTCGGTGTTGGCTGATGAGAGTACTAATATTGGTGGTAGAGAGCAGTGTGTCAATTGGTGTTTGGTATCAGTGTTGTTATCAAGGAAACAAAAAGCCAGTAATTTGTAAAGAATTCCTTAGATATGTACCACCACAAGAGCTAAACTCTGAATCAATTTCAGAAACTATTACTCAGTTTCTAAAAAATTACAATTTAGATTTAAACCAATTCGTTGGCCAAGGGTATGAAGGCTTTGCTACAATGGCTGGTCACATTAGTAGTGTTCAGAAACTGATTAATGACAAGTATTCAATGGTGTTAAGCTAGGTTAGGCTAGAGGTTAGGAGTTGAATAAGATTAACGGTTGTTCCACGATTCGTGTACATCGGCTGACAAGTATAATTTATTCCGCAATTTGAGTGCGCCCACTCATTCTAGAGGAGAGAGTAAAATAATGCCCACATGCTTGTCTTTGCTGTATTTGGTGTGCCTGTGACGAGGAGGTCGATGCTATAATCCCAGCTGAGTGTGGTGAGAATGGTTTGTTCCTAAATGGTTTGTTAGGCTTTATTCTCACAAATGCTAGTACATTTACTCTAAATTGTCCTTTCTTTATCTCTAACTCGTAAATGTAGTTAAATACGGAAAACATGGGGCAGGGGGGTAGTATCATACAGGTAGTGCTATGCTGTACAAAAAAAAAGTTTTTTCTTTTTAAGTTTATTGAATATAGGATCGTCCTTTTAAGAGCTTTTAGTGAAGACATTTCTGTTTTTCTTTTAAGGTCCCACCTGCAGAGCTGGAGGCAATCCTTCTAACACACCCGTCAGTCCAAGACGCCGCAGTGATCGGGATCCCTGATGAGATCTCCGGAGAGCTACCCATGGCTTTCATAGTGAAACAGCCTGGAGCGACCATAAACAGTGAGATGGTCACTCGCTTTGTGGCCGGTGAGGTGCAGGGATTTAAAGAATAGATTTCTCATCATATCCGCGCAGTAGCTCAGACGTGAGGCCATAGTTGAAACAGATTGAGGACAGTAAGCTATAAACTTCCATCGGCATAATGACAGATATTGTCCATGAATTTAAGAGGTGCGTTAGCCTACTAACCGTAACCATCAAGAGCGTAGGAAGATAATATTTATAAGGAAGGGATAAGGAGCGTCTACTAGTGTTGGACGTAATATGTCACTGATAAGGTAGCGGATTATCTTAAATGCCTTTTATATTCATGTGTCTTGAAATGTAGGCTTTTGAGGCTTAAGTTTATTTTAGGTACTCACGAAGATGTGATAATTGTATAATGCCTATAAATACCTATTCAATTGATTAGTGCCTAGTGTACAAATAAGTGCCTTAAAATAATTATATATATCTCTCTGATTATATTTTAAATACTAGGAAACTACAATGGAAATCCGTTGCATACCAATACTGTTTAAAGCTTGATTCACAAGTCCGCCGAAAATAGAAAGCAGAATCGGCCTCAGTGGTGCAGAAATTTACACACTCTATGTTGACCCATGATGCATTGCAATGCAAACTTAAAACATCTGATTATCAAAATATTTTATTTTCTAGTGGATAAACATATATTTTAGATCATTTTCCTGGTGGATGTTTTCAAATTATAACGCTGTGTCATGGCACAATCCAATAAGCCGATACAAACGCTTTATATCACCGGGTTATTTCAAATTTCCTCACAACGGCCAATGGAGCTGTCTGCCTGCTTCCGGCTGTACAGTGTTTGCGTTATTAGATGCTCATGCATTGAGATTTGATTGGTTCTGCCATGCCGAAGATCTCAATCAGAGCAGGCAAAGTAGAGATTAGTTGAACTTTAAAGGAACAGCTCGCGCCGATTTGGTGGAAATCTTGTGATTTGCTTAGAGATCGTCATGTGACACCGTTTCTGTTCTGCGCTTGTTTTTCAGTGAACGTGTGAATTCACAGTAAGTCCAATTATTTTGTTTTCACATTTTCGTCGTCTAGCGGTGCGGTGCCTAAAAGACAAGTAGTGCCTAACTAATATTCTCCCACGTTGGTGCACTCGTCACCTTCCTTCATCCTTAGAGTAATGGTCTCTTTTCCAATAACACACTGTGCACCTACCATTCAGAAATGACAGCCAAAATAAAGTTTACTTCACGAGGATGTGCGTAGTAGGTAGGAACAGACCCTAGGTCCGGTGATCTGATAGGCTCAGACATCAAAATCTGGTGACCAAAATCTTCTTTTGAGACGCAGTAGTGTCAGTTAATTCAGTGGCTGTGTATTTTTTTTAATATAGCTGTTTATTAGATGTGCGTATCAATTTACTATTATTTCTATACAATGGAGCATGTTAAGCTTTTATCTCAAAGTGATTTGCAATTTATGTGGGGGAGGGGGAGAAAGATCCCCTTCTTATCTCCCTTCTCTTCCTACCAGTTACGTCACTGTACTTATAAGTGATTTATTTTAGTTCATAATTTTGACACATGGTTTTTTATCACGGTTTAATCTATGGGGTAAGTGAGGAAATACACCCTCATTACAGTGGAAAGGGGATGGGAAAACCATAGTTGATAAACCATGTTTGGGAAACAAGCCCTTGTGCATCCGGGTAAGATTCGAACCTGGCCTCCTACATCCCTTGCAAGCTAGTATTTTAGGAGACTGATGCCTTACACCACGTGGGCACCGGCATGGGTGTTATAAACGCTGGAAATTTAGTGTAGATGCGTAGTTTGGATCGATCTATTCTCACAAAGATGTTCCCAAAGGACACTGAGACACTTTGATAGTTTAATTAAGTTTAGAATATCACCACTAGACGGTCTAAGGCATCAGTTTCGTAGTAGACTTGAATGCCGATGACTAGGCATGTCGAGTTTAGAATCTTAACCAGGTCAACCGCTATTATTTCTCATCCTCTCTCCACGCCAATGTGGTTGCATTTCCTCTAAATTATAGATCGTCCTCTCAAGCCCTACACCTTGGAGGGATGGTATCAATGGAACTGTTCTTTGTTCCAGAGCATGTGTCCCCTCAGAAGAGACTCCACGGGGGTGTCGAGTTCATCGACGCGATCCCCAAGACCGCTAGCGGGAAGATACTGCGACGAGAACTCCGTCAGCGATACAGTCGGAGCAACAAGGCAAAGCTCTGATCCAGAGCACTTTCGAAGAGAAGCTTTATTCCCAAAGTGGCAAGCGGTGAACTTTGCAAAGCGTGCTACCAGAAACCTACACTGTAAAACACAACCTCATCCCAATTTTTCACTTATGTGTCAAATTTTACTTCTAAAAACCGAATTATCTCTATTTGTACGTTTTAAAAGCGACTTTATCAAAACATAATAGAGAACGGTTGAACGAATAACCAAAGAATAAACAAATTGCCAAATGCATTAAAATTAAAATAGATATAGAGCCTAAATTTATAGCTATTAATGGTAAATGAATGTAAAAACTGTAACGAGTTACAAGTTGACGTTATATAAAATGGGTCAACACTCACCGCCACACGTGATGAGCTACAACACAATCTCCAACACCAAAGCACGAGCTCTGACCTCCACTCTCCAACTGGCACAACTGACTGAGCGGAGCCTTCAACCAACTGTCTGCTCGGGACTCGACCCGCGGCCGGCCGGAAACGATTGAGGTTCCACGCGGCCAGACGAAGCTATCACTTCCGCCGCTAGGACAACCTGGAATATTCTAGCGGCTGTCAGACGCATTCTTTGCTGTTATGTTTGTTCTTTCGTCTTACCCCCTCCTTCCCTTGCCCCGTCTCTCTGTGGATACAATAATGTGTGTGTGTGTGTATATATATATATATATATATATATAGAGAGAGAGATCACGATTTTGAATAGTCGCATATTATACCATCGACTGAGCTTGGTGAGGACGGCGACTAGGGGCCGTGATTTATTTAATATTAAAAATTCCATTTTCGGCATAATAGGGGACATCTTGTCTAAATGATTGTTTGGGACTTATAAATATTTAAACTTAGAATTATGAAATGTTGCGCGTAGGTCAATGCGAATGCGCTTGCATTCTTTCTCTTTGTACGAGGTTTAATTAATTCTAATTGTACTATTTCATTTTGTTATACATACATAATGTATATTTAATTTCATGTATGCCAGGCCTCCACCGTGGTTCGGATTCCAGGTTAAACTATAGGTCCTCCATTTCATCTCACAATCACCCTACCATTACACATTAGCGTAGTACAACCCGAACGGGTAGTAAGACGCGGTGATAATAATAATAATAATAATAATAATAATAATAATAATAGATTTCATGTATATATTTTCGGTCACGCTTTGGCGTACTCCGCGTCTTGGGCTTACCGCCCGTCCTTTATAGTTTGCGTATTGAGTGTATATGGAATTATTTAGTTATCTATTTAACTGAGAGCACAGGGCACTTAGGTGTTAGAGTTGAGGCTTGGCCTAACGTCTTATTCTATCTATTGTTTTGGTTCAACGTTATGTTGATTTCTTTAGATCTAAAGGCGCGTAAATGTTTATCTTTTATTGCCTATATTTAGATGTATGCTAATAGTTGCAATGTATTATTGTTGCTTGCACTTAATGCTATAACCGAGGAACCATAGAAGGGACCATAGATTTCCATGATGGCAATTAATATTACTGTTGAACTGACAACCAGAATATAACTATATGTTTCCCTTTTTTATTTTCAGATATTGTAATGTCAATTAAATCCTTTATCTCAGTAGAGTTATTTAAAATCTGAGAGGAGAAGCGCTTCACGCCTTATTGTTATATTTTGCTCTAATTATGTATTTACCTTCTATTTTGTCCTAAATAAAACAAACTATGTTTGTGAATGTTAAACTTCTTGTCTGGTTTTCCCATCATACTTCCAATAATGTTAGTCAATTGTTACAAGAGGTTTACAAAACACACCCCTTAACCTCTCCATAAAGTGGCTTGCACCCACTTTGGTGGTCGCGTGGCCTAACGTGCTACTCTCGCAGTAGACTAGACTGCCGATGATGGGGAGATCGAGGTTCAAATCTTGATGGGGTGTACTAAGGGTGGTTCTTCCTAAATGGTTTACCACACTTTCCACGTCAGTGTGGTTACACTTATTTTAAATATAGCCTTCCTTATCTCTAAAACCATTAGCGTGGTAAGACGTAGGGCAAGGAAAAGTGACTTGCAGTCGTATCAGTGGTGGTATCTAGGTGGCTCAGTTGCATCACATCCTCACTCTAGAGTGGTAACAGACCTATTATTTCTCGCACTCTCAATATGCATTTAGAAATGTCAAAGTTTCCAACAGGCCTTCTATCCACTCTAGTTCATGAAAAAGCTTGGCATGGGCTGATTTTTTAGATTTGTAAGAGAGATCAGAATACCTTTTGCATTGCATTATATTGGCCATCTCATTTTAAAACTAAATACTCTCGTTTTGAGGTGCTACCAATGGTAACACTGTTTACTAGAATATAATAATAATATTTAAAATTGTATTTAATAAAACGATTGTTTCTAAAATAATTTACCTCGGTGGCATAGTTGACTGATGCGCTTGTTTCGTGTAGAGCCAGATGGTCACGGACGGAGGAGTTAGACGTTCAAATCTCGGTCGGGTAAACTAAGGGTGTTTTCCGCTCTCCCTCTACGCAAATGTTGGTTCCCTCCAGGACATGCAGGACCAACAGGCCCTATGGTCTTCAAGGGAGAAGTTGTCTCCAACCACCACGGTTCCTGAGGGCGTGCGGGTCTTCGTCCCAATCCCTGATCTACAGTCCCGGAGGTTAGGGGGAGGGGGCAAAGCCTTGGTTCCCTCCTGGGCACGCAGCACTGTCAGGCACCCCAGGACGCGCTACAACCCACGTTCCAAGACCTGCGTTCTACAGGTAATTCAGGTTCTCAGATTACCACCCCCATTTCACACGCGCAGCCTTCTAGGATTCGAAAGGGGCGTATTGGCAGGAGGCGCGCAATGTGGCCTAACAGAACTAGGATTCCAAGACCCTCAATGGGCAATAATATACCGATAATAACAATAGCATCCCCTTCATCAGTTTTAAATTCAAACAACACTCTGACCGATGATTCTGATGTAGATGCTGTGATGCGCAAGCTGATGCCCCATTATTTTTACCTAGATATTTAAAGCGTAACAACCTATTAATTTATGTAAATTTTAGATATTATTTCGTCAAAATATATTTGTGAACATTAAATGATATTTAAAATAATTTCAAAGTCTTTATAATTGTATTACTTGTGAATTTTTGTAAAATATTTATATATTATTAGCTAAACATATATTTGGGAGTATTAAATTTATTTGTTGTTTAAGTGGCTAATTTGTTTTGTGTAAATAAATATTCCAAACATAACTTTAGTGGTGTGGGCTATATATGTAAATAAATACTACGAGTATACTTTTCATAGTGTGAGATATATTTGTAAAACTGTTTTTATTAATTTAAATATTTAAAAAAATGATCTAAGTGATCGGGTTCAAGTTTGGTATCGAGGGAATTCTTTTATATAATCAATAACACAGTTTCTTTATTTATCTAAATAAATTAATTTAAGCGTAGATTACTTACGACAATATATAGAAAGTTTGATTTTTTTTTAATTAACCCGGAAAATTAAATTCAAAATGAAAACCAGGGATGAGTTTTTTCATGACCTTTAAGAATAACCTACATTTTTTTTACAAATACCAAAAAATTTCGGGTAATTTACAAATAATTTATTTTTGAAAATTTAAGTGTTGTTAAATATATAATAACAATTTGGTTTAAAGTTTATATTTACAGATTGGTTATTTTGATCAACAAAATTATGTGTTTTTTTATGAATAAAACATAGAACTTATTAATTGGTCCCATATTTCAATCAGAAATATTAGTATAAAATAATAATTGATTTTACACCTTTTGGACATAACATTTCTATTTTATCTCCAGAATACATTTTTCACTTTATTTTATTTTAATTAACTAGACACCTAGCAAACTTTGTCTCTATAAAATAACATTCATTTAATATTTTTATTAGATGTTACAAATGGTTTGTTTGTCTCATTAAAAATATTACAATTACTCTTATAAATTGAATTATTGGTTGTGTGACACCTTACCTTACACGAAATTTGGTTAAAATGTTAACAAACGTTTAATCAAGGAAATAATAATAATAGTGTACTTATTATTTCTTTCTGTTCATACATTATACTTGCTAAAGCTATATTAAATACACACGCGTGTAAGCAATAATGCTTAACATTTAACCACCTGTGCTCTTTACTATTTATTCCGGCAAAGATGTATATTGCCAGCACCTTCCTGTCACAACATATTCTAGGGACCTAATGGGTGCGCCCATTTTCAAACATCATATTTTGGTCTTGGGGTTGACAACTAGAGGGCATGAAGCACCCGGAAAAAGATATCAGGGATCTAATCTCTGTTGGGAGAGGTAGGGGGATTTGAAAACCTACCGAGGTGTACTGTTGGTAGTTCTCACTAAATGGTTTCCCACTCTCCCTCCACGTAAACGCTGGAACATTTCCTTATTCCCCCACCACGCAAATGCAGATTCAACCTTCCCAATTCAGAATCCAGCTGGGATCGTGGATCTTCTTCTTCTTTCAATCTGTTGAAATATTTGGTATGGTTGAAGTGTACATAGAGAAGAGCCAGCCTCATAAAAATGGTTAGCTCTCTAATAAGAGTGCAGAGTGATAGAAACCCGCCTCGGTGACGAAGTTGGCTATTGCAACATTCGTGTTGAGCTAGACTACTGAAGACGGGATAGATCAAGGTTCGAATCTAGGTCTGGTGAACTGGGCTGATTTTCCCACTCTCCCTCCCCCACGCAAATTCGGGTGCAACCTTACCAATTCCTAGTCCATTAGCGTAAATAGTATTTAAGCCTACCCGAACGGTTATTAGACGCGGTGCTAAAAAAGAGTAATATATAGCAAACTGGTCTACACTAGGGGACAAGGTGGTAATCACTGCTTCGGTGGCCGCATGGTCTAAAGCTCTATTCTCGCATTAGTATGATGCTGATGACTGTGAGATCGAGGTTCGAATCTCTCCCAGGTGTATTGAGGGAGAGAGTTTTTTTCCCATACGTGCACTTGTAAGGTTTTGTTTATGATTTCACCCTCTTATAGTTAAATAAGTACAGTAACAATAATATTTTATACATCGGTGGACGCGGGGCTACAAGTCGTCATGCTCGCACTAGATTAACTTGACGAGGGAGTAAGTGTAGTAAAGCTCCAACCGGTAGTAAAAAAAACTCTGTAGAAAAACAACTGATTATATGTAGATTAAAATTTTTATACAAAGAAACTTTTAGAATATACAATCCTTTTTCAGCCAACATTTATAAAATAATACCACAATATCGGTGATATTTTATAGGTATTAATAGTATATCAAAATAGGTTGCTGCAGACCACTTGTCTTGACGTATGACTACGTGGAATTAGATCTAATAGCTTTTCTAGTTGTTCCTATGAAAATGGGACTGTAGTTCTTTGAGACAGTGCTCAGCTGTCATGCTCATCTTTAGGATTCAGTTCGAATCTCGTTGGGGTCCAGTGGGAATAAATCTTGATATTGAGATTTTCGATCTTGTTCTTTGTTGAACACAATATCACAGTGGGTCACGGTCAACGCCGTGTGGGATTGCTATTTTTGAATGATTTAAAAGGTAAGTGTGCCCTCATTTGCGTGAAGGTAAATAATGAAACCATCAATTCATCCGGCCATATTTGAACCCCATCACTGGCAAAAAAAAGACTTAGTCCTTGGGTAGCAATCTACCATCACAATGCATTTTATACTTGCATCGATGGTTCATGGTCTAAGGCGTCACTGGATGGGCGATGACAGATTGATCGACGTTTGAAGCAAATGCAGGTACACATTCTACCTGATCTAGAAAAATCTTGTCAGCCGGCAAAACCCCTTTTAAAATGGTGGGGGCGCAGGAAGTACGACCGTTATAACAGACATTAGCTGTGCTAGAGATATCAAGGTTCAAATCCCGGTGTGCGTGCCATCTAATTTTATATACTTGAATCGATGATCGCATGGTCTAAGGTGTCACTAGATGGGCGATGACAAAGTAATTGACGTTTGAAGCAAATGCGAGTACACATTCTACCTGGTCTAGAAAATCTGTTCGACTGGCAAAACCCCTTCGAAACTGGTGGGGGTGCAGGAAGTAAGACCGTTCTAAAGATATTGAGGTTCAAATCCCGCTGTGCGTTCCATCTGAATTTGTATACTTGCATCGACGGTCGCATGGTCTAAGATGTCACCAGACGGCCGATGAGAGAGTGATCGACGTTTTATTTTCTCACTACAATCAAATGAGGGTACACATTCTACCTGGTCTACAAATAGCTGGTCGACCAGCAAAACCCCTTAGAAAATGGTGTGGGTGCAGGAATTACTACCGTTATGACCGATATTAGCTGTGATAAATATATCGAGGTTCGAATCCCGGTGTGCACGCCATCTAAATTTCTGACTCATCCAACTCTGGTGGGGAAGGGGGGAAATCATATCTCTTCCAGGTAAACTGTTAGTATTTCTCCCTCTGGAACATTTTCTTAATCATCCCTACCGCACTATTATAATTAATATATAGACGTTTGGTCTACGTTTAACTCATATAGTTATAACGTGAGAAATTGTGAGATAAAATCTCACTCGGTTGAACTGGGGTGGTTTTCTACTCTCCCTCACTCCACGTAGACTCTGGAACATTACTTTCTTACTCCTCCGGTCCATGATGGATGTCCACATCCACGCATGGCAACGGATGATACCAAACAACCGATTTTAGTAGACTTTTGTGGTGGGGGATAGTGGCCCCTAACTGAGGATTATAAATCACCCCAAGGCTTCCAAGGCCCTTGATTGTGCATAATAAGAGCTGTGTCAATTCTCTCTAGTTGCAGGAAATACCCATTACCACATAGGGGGTTGCGACATTGCGATGACGATACCGGGAAAACCCATTACCACATAAGGTTTTGCGACACATACCTTGAAGGAGGAGAGAGTGAGGGGAAGTGAAAGGGGTCTCAAAGCCGGGGAATCATTTATTACACTCTAACCCAAACGGTCATGAGGAGAGGTTCGTGCTGTTTGTTCCGGGAAGTGAAAGGCAGTCCAACAGAGTCTTGTGAGAGGGAGCCAATGTTCACTCTACGCTTCACTGCCATCAGGAGAGCTTCGTGATCAGTGTTCTCTCCTATGACGAGGGAGAAACGCTTGACGCCGTGGACTGCACGCCAATAAAGAAATAAAAAACTCCAACGCCCCGTCCCAATCCTACGACAATAAACTCCCCCACACCAATAAAAAAACTCCAACGCTCCCCGGCCAGCTGCTCCGCGGTCACACTTTATACTCTGCTCCCGGACAGAGGAGATGCTCACTAGCGATGCCACCCAGCGCTGTGAACCGCATGCCAATAAATAAATACAACACCCCGTCCCAATCCTAACCGATGAATAAATAACCAATGAGCACAAATAAAAAACAAATGAGCACCGATAAAAATACAAGTACCAACATGCTTGGAAAAAGAATCAACATGTCTGAAAAGGGGGTCAGGAAGAGGAGAGGGGAAAACCAAGAGCCAATCAGCGTCGGGGTCAAAGGTCAAATTGGAGTGCTAGGGCGTGTTAGACTACTTAGGTCAAGACTCATCACGGTTCCACAACGTCATAATATCTGTCATCACATCATCTAATTTTGAGTACGACGTGTAGACAACCCCCTACGGTGTACCCTGAGCAACTTTCTGTGGCACCAGAGCGGCTAATAGTCTACACAAGGCGACCAAAACTGGATGTCATGTCCCTCTCGGTCAAATGCAACATACGATAAAATAAAAATCTGAACAAAGGCCTGCCAATTATCATAGCCAGGAAACTTATATTAGAGGAGAGGATACATTTAGACCCTACAAGGGCTCGAAACAAATTCTCTCCGAACTCTTCGCATCCCATAATAATCGATTACTCTCATAAAGTTAAATTTCTTGACGTAGAGTTTCGTTATCGTCCATGATTCGTGCGAAGTGTAGAGCGAGCCAACAACACACGCGTCCGCACGACACGTTCCGCTCGCAGTGAGGCGGCTTTGGGCACGACCGATTTACCGACACGACTCACGACACACGTGCGCTGCACACTCCTAAGGGCATAGGCAGTGCGCTTCGAATGGCTCGTCAAGCACAATATCTGATATGCTTGTACCGGAGTTGTGCGCTTGTCGGTAAATCGGTCGTACTCTAGGCCGCCTCACTGCGAGCGGAACGTTTCGTGTGGATGCGTGTGTTGTTGGCTCGCGCCGCACTTCGCACGCATAATGGATGACAACGAAGTTCTACGTCAAGTAATTTAACCTAATGGGAGTAATCGATTATTATGGGATGGGAATAGTTTGGAATATTATAATAAAAATGAAAGATAAAATGCGTGGCGTAAAATTTCTGTCATTGTAAATATTTCTGTCAAAGAACCGAAAGAAAGTTCAGATCGCTCTCACAAACGGGAGAAATCATACTGTCTGCTGACGTACGTTGTGCACGATGGTTTCATTGCTAGCATTGAGCATGCGACTATCAAAACTATCTTGTGACACATCCCTCAAGCTGAAGCGTGCACCACGAGTGGTGCGAAGCGACCGCCTCGCACTGTACGCAGCTTTAAAAATATTCATGTCAGACAGTAAAACTATTCTTCTTTAAATATATATATATATATATTTATAAAAAGGTAGGGTTTGTACAAGTTTAAAAATAAATACCAGGAAGCAAGATTTATTCCACCTTAAATTTTTTTTATATATATACACTTGTGGACATTTAGAAAAATGTAAAATATAAAACGTTAGAAAGTAATATGTATGCCTCCTTAACAAAATATATGGTCAGTGTAGGGTGTGTATCGTCTATAACTACGCCGATAAGCAAAGTTTATTTTAGTATAAATATTTCTATCAAAATTTTTAAGGTTTATGCAGCTTTAAATATTTGTCCGAAAACAAGGTATATGTTTGTACCAACACCCAGGTGACTTGAGAGGATTATATACTCGTTTAGTGGGTTTAGCCACAATATAGGTTTCCCCACCTTTCTCCAGGCGTATTCGGGTACATCTTTCTCACGACGTGTCCTTAATTTTGGTTTGTTAAGTCATAGGAAGTCAAGCGTACTGCCATAAGATGTGTGCTGATAAATAAAGTCAACAAGTTTCTTATCTGAAATAGATGCGCGTAATCTATTGGCCCGTAGCCATGCACCTTGGTATATTTGATTAGATCCGACCAAGGTTGGTGCCACTTTGCATAGTTACGTTAGTTGTGTGTACATTCACCACCGTCTTCACGGGCCAATATACACACGTAAAGGTGAGTCGACTGTATTTGTGTCCAGTGGCAGCATAAATTTATATGTCAGGCTGAAGGGGGGGATTCATGTAAAAGAGATTTCAAGGGCTGTGAGCCCCAAGCCAATGTAATAGATGAAAGAAAATAAATACTAAGTAAAATATGAATGATATGCATGTTTAAAATGCGCCACCCTCTGTATTTCCAAATTTAAATGTGGCATCTAGTGGCAATTTTTTGAGATATGGCTTCCCCTATAAGTTATTCAGAGTGTAAGATATTTTGAGTGGACCTTTTTCGTGAATATCTTTTGGAAATTGGAAGCCTCTATGTTCTAGATGATATTTGGAGTTTTAAGTGATGGAAGGCGATATTTAAACTTCATACTTGAGAATATCAGCGGGGGGGGGG
>CABFVX010006503.1:19427-39359 GCA_902151425.1 Timema shepardi
ATCTGAGTAGGCCAAATTTGTTCCGGGGGATGCGGGTGGAGATTGTGGGGATATTCATTCGCCCCATGTTTGACGAGTCTTTAACTATAACTAAGACGTATTGAAGGGTAGACAGGAGCTGGCTGCATGGTCACAAACTTGGCGTTATTCACAGCTGTGTTTAGTTAGAAGGTCGTCTCAGTGGACGCTCATTTTTTAATTTGAGTTAATATAAAAACTACACTAAGTTATAGTTTAAAAAAACTAGCTACTTACTTTAGTACAGACTATGATGTACAGTTTATAAAATAAATATAAACTCTTTCGTTGATATATTTAAAATGATAGAATATTGGAGAAATTCTTTAGAGAAAATTGATTTTCTGAATTTTATTTAAATTCAACAATTTAATTTGCTTTACATATTATTTTCATAATAGGTACTAATATTCCAAACCCTTCCGAGTAACCAATACTATTTATTATACAGAGGGTTCCAGGCTCAAACAGCTAAACTTTGGAAAGTGGGGATTGATCAAAAAACTAACTCAAAATGTTCTTTAGGAGATTTGCTCATGTCATCTTCCTTTTCACGCAAACAGCAAAAAACTAAATTAAAACACGTTTTTCAGCAGTGGTCCTCGACAGTGGCTTAATATTAATTTTCCTGTAAGATGGATCGGTCGTGCTGGACCTGTGGCTTGGCCTTTGCGTTCACCTGACTTAGCGCCATTAGTTATTTATTTTGTATGGAGAGCTCTCAAGCAAAAAAGTGTATGATGTGCCTGTTAATGACCTTCAATAAATACGATAAAAGATATCGTAAGCGTGTGAAGAAACAACAGTCACACAATGTCGGTCATCATTTAGTTTTGTTATTGATAGGTACAATGCTTGTCTTCAGGCTGGAGGCCGTCATTTTGAACAAAATAAATAAATTTTATTTAGTACCTATCTATCTTGTTTTTATTTTGTTTTTTGGATGTTTGCGTGAAAAGAAACCGAAAACTAGCAACTCTCTTAAATACATTTTGAGCTAGTCTTTTAATCCACTCATACTGCCGAAAGTTTACCCCTGAGCTCCCGTGTATAATGAATTATAAAATATTTCAATAAATACAAAAAATAGCATGTTGGCGTTGAAACAGCTCCTTAAATTGTGTTATTTTAGCAGTAGCTAGACAGCGTGTAGGAAAATGAAAAA
Organism: Timema shepardi; assembly: GCA_902151425.1. NCBI lineage: Eukaryota > Metazoa > Arthropoda > Insecta > Phasmatodea > Timematidae > Timema > Timema shepardi. The sequence goes on from CABFVX010006503.1 coordinate 20,611, forward strand.
CACACATAGGGTCAGCGTTTGACCACCTTATTAGCTTTAGAGATAGGTCAAAGCTTGTCTCATTTGAAAGCGATCCATAGAGGTAGGTCAAAGCTTGTCTCACTTGAAAGCGATCCATAGAGGTAGGTCAATGCTTATCTCACTTGAAAGCGAGCCATAGAGATAGGTCAAAGCTAGTCTCACTTGAAAGCGAGCCATAGAGGTAGGTCAAAGCTTGTCTCACTTGAAAGCGAGCCATAGAGATAGGTCAAAGCTTATCTCACTTGAAAGCGAGCCATAGAGATAGGTCAAAGCTTGTGTTTCACTTGAAAGCGAGCCATAAAGGTAGGTCAAAGCTTGTCTCACTTGAAAGTGAGCCAGCCATAGAGGTAGGTCAAAGCTTGTGTCTCACTTGAAAGCGAGCCATAGAGGTAGGTCAAAGCTTATCTCACTTGAAAGTGAGCCATAGAGGTAGGTCAAAGCTTGTGTCTCACTTGAAAGCGAGCCATAGAGGTAGGTCAAAGCTTATCTCACTTGAAAGTGAGCCAGCCATAGAGGTAGGTCAAAGCTTGTGTCTCACTTGAAAGCGAGCCATAGAGGTAGGTCAAAGCTTGTCTCACTTGAAAGTGAGCCATAGAGGTAGGTCAAAGCTTGTTTCACTTGAAAGCGAGCCATAGAGATAGGTCAAAGCTTGTGTCTCGCCTTCATAGAGGTAGGTCAAAGCTTGTCTCCCTTGAAAGTGAGCCATAGAGGTAGGTCAAAGCTTTTTTATTTGAAAGCGAGCCATAGAGATATATCAAAGCTTGTGTCTCACTTGAAAGCGAGCCATAGAGGTAGGTCAAAGCTTATCTCACTTGAAAGTGAGCCAGCCATAGAGGTAGGTCAAAGCTTGTGTCTCACTTGAAAGCGAGCCATAGAGGTAGGTCAAAGCTTATCTCACTTGAAAGTGAGCCATAGAGGTAGGTCAAAGCTTGTGTCTCACTTGAAAGCGATCCATAGAGGTAGGTCAATGCTTATCTCACTTGAAAGTGAGCCATAGAGGTAGGTCAAAGCTAGTGTCTCACTTGAAAGCGAGCCATAGAGGTAGAGGTGGGTTAAAGCTTGTACTACCTTGTAAGATACAGAGGCTGATCAACAACATTTAGCTGCGTATAAATCTACTCCAAATTTCTTACGAATAGACTAATCTAACAGCTAGACAAAATTACTAGATTTACTCTCAAACATCCATAGGGCCAATTTATGTGCTCTTTTCAGCTGTCAATCTTGTCTCTATATAACAACAATAATATAGTAAAATGTTAATATTGTTGAACAAGAAAAAATGTGTTTTACTGTCTAAAAGTTGCTCTAAATGTCAAGGTACAAGTAAATGTTTCTTGTATTCATCAAACAGAAGAATGTCAGAGCAGGAGCATGTTGTGTCTGGATCAGACCTGTACCTCCCAACGATATCTCTGGGAAGATTCTTACGCCACAAGTTGCAGAGCCATGGAAACAAAATATGTCAGGTAAATAAATCCATTGCAGTCCTAGAACCATTGTCAACTGTGATTCATTAGTTTTGCTGCTTTTGAAATAACATGAATGTTGTTACCGTTGCTGTCTCTCATGTGAGTATCATCATCATCAGTATTGTGATGCCAATTAATCAAGTTTACTTGAAACCTCTACTAAGCAACGCATTATTTCTATAACAAGACACCGTATTCAAATAACCTTACTGGCACAGATATAATGATGGATTAAATAGTCAAGATGCTTTGTTTGTTAGTTACGATTATAATCGCGCCTAAGTATCTTATTCTTTAGAGGAATAATGAAACCTGGAGCCGGGTATCGAACCCGGGACCTTTGGCTTAGTACGCCAATGCTCTAAACACTGAGCTATATCCAGGATTCGTCCCAATTTAAAGAATATGATAATTAGATGCGGCTATAAACGTAATTAGCAACTATAATAGTTTGGATATTTAAACCATCATAACATGCGCATTCGTACAGTTGTAATTATTGTAATATTGGTAGCATAAAGCCTTACCGAGTCGAAGGTGGCTGCGTTACCTGATAGCTCCTGTTCTTAATTGATCACACATATGTAGTTGACAGTTTCCGCCCGTCCATAACAGACTTTGCCTTAAATATGAGTAAAGAATGGCCCAGAGCATGGGATGAATCTTGAATAACTTTGTGGTTAGAGCATTGACGTACTAAGCCAAAAGGACCAGGTTCGATTCCCATGTCTAGATTTCATTTTTAAAGTTAAATAACTGATACAATGGTCGCGTACAGAGCAGGGAGACAGGCTACGCGTGAGTTTTCTTTCTAGTAGTAAAGCTCTGCTCAGACGCAGTAGCTCAAATGACACGAAAGCTACAGAATTTCGGCGTAGGGGCACTTCCCAGTCATGCGCAGTATAGAAGTAATAAGTATATTATTACTGATGAAGATTATTATTTTAATTAGGAAAAGACTGGTCCAAAAATCAATTACTGTTAGACTTTACTACGTATAGGCCCTATATCAACCCTAAAAATGTAAGTAATTATTATTTTTTAAACATGTATTCGATCTCATCTTGAAGCGCGTGTTACCTACTTTAAAAATATGTGTAACTTTAATTTGATTACTAAACAGAAAAAATATATATTTTAAAACGGAAAAGTGTATTTTTAGCATTCAACCTTTGGAATCAAGAAAGGATAGGACGACCAAAGTGATAGGTTACCTTGGTAGATTCAGCTGATATTCGAATTTGAACCTAACCATCAACGATGATCTTGACCAGTACGGTTATAACGTTTTGAACCCCTTAGCCACCGGTACGGGCAGTATCAATCTTATTCAGAGTGGTGCTGTTTTGTTATTTTGACCTGGACTGTACAGAGAGATAAGACAAAACTGTTTAGATAGCAACAAGAAAATTCAAGTGTTTAAAAAATATATAATTAACTTTAAGTTTTGATACCAATTTATTTACCAATTGCTATCAAACCTCATATTTTTCAATAAATATGCGACAATTTGAGTGCATTTGATTTAACCATTACCCAACCACTATATTTCAACATCTATAAATCTACAATAGTATATGTACAGTGTTGGTCACAAAAAGGGTTCCTCTATAGCCAATGCCAAAAGACAACAGAAATATGCAGGGATCACTCACTATCTAAGTAATGTCAGGATGACGTATCTTAAAGGTTATCTTATTGTTTTTAAATACAAGCCATAACGGAACAATTAACGCAACGTTGACGTGAGGCTAGCTTTACGTAATTCCTGTATGACAATAAGCCTAACGTTAACGTAACGCACTGTTCACTTAATGTTCTCGTATCGTATAGAAACATAGTGTGTGATCAGGAACCACGTAACATAAAATCTCAAGAAAAACACAGACTATGAAATTGAACGGTTTGAAAAAACTTTTTTTTTTTTTGTTCCCTTCAGTAGACCCGACTAAGATTTGAACCTTGATCTCCCCGTCATCGGCGGTTCAGTATACTGCAAGAGCAGCGCCTTAAACGCAACATGATTGGTTGGCAGGAATACACAACGAGAATCGTTACGTGGAGAGTATCACGTGTTATTGTCAACCAATCATGTGGCGAGTAGGGTCAATAAGGTTGATAGTAACGCCCTTGTTTGTCTATGGTGCGCAGACGTTTTCTGTGATTTAGTTCACGAACATCAAAGCGTCGTAGAATTTTCTTACATTTTATTTCGTAATTTCATTGAGCTTTCTTTTCCAATGAAAGGTTTGACCTCTACTGGTTATACAATTCATATAAAAAGAATTATGTTTAAACAATAAATAGATCTAATAAACATAAAAAGAACAAATATAACAAAATTAAGGTTTACAATGATATTACGGGTTAGACTTTGAATTTTTGTGCAGGCAATAAGACTTTGTGAATTAGATTATTTTGCTGTAGCTACCAGGGCTGTGTAGGAGCCGGGCTACTGGATGAATTTCTCTAAAGACAAAAAAATAACCAAGTAGTTAATAACAAAATATAGAACAAGATATAATTACATATATAACTTTAAATCAGTTAAGCCAGTCTGGGTTGTAAATTAGACTCTTTAAAACATTTAGTATAATGATAAACAATAGAAAAGTTCCTTGATTATAGTGTTTGATGGCTAATAAGCAGGTGTCAACAAAATAGTACTATGGCTGGTCTCTTTGCCTTACGGTACTGCCAACGCATTCTCTAGTACACACAAACCTAGTTGCTATTAAACTAAGAGTAACACTAACACAATAGGAGCCCAAAAACCTGGCAAAGAAAAAGGGTATTATTTGCGCGAACCCCACTATGACTCTTTAGAAGTTCCCCGGTTTGCTTACCGAAGCTAATACCGTACGAGAATCGTGACTGCTTAACCAACATAAAATAAAGAATTCCACCAACTCAACTGAGGTATGTAATCCAATACAGAAAACCTGGTTGTAGTCATCCAAAAATTAAACAGATGTACATGACGTTTACGGCGTCATGCGAAACATTGAGTCAAATTAGACTAATGGAACTTGTGGAAGTTTAGCAAGTCTCTAACTAAAAGAGCAACATAGTCTCTAGGACTAATGTATAATACATGAAACTAATAATTATTAGACTTGTCCCTCATTCTGGAGGACACAATATTGAAATAACAAAATAAAACTTTAGGAAGTCAACAAGATTTGCAGTTGATCCATTGTCGATTCGACATACTCTCAAAACAAACGAAAATCATCTCCGACTATATACAGAATATAACAAGGAGGAAATAAACATTGCCTATTTTTACTACAAAAACTAGAATTCAAGTCATAAGGACTCGTTTGATTATTTTATGATACTTAACTGAACGAAGTCCGTGGCCCCGTCCATAGCTGAGGTGGATCCGACGTCTCCAGTTTGATGGTTTTAATCGAAAGTCCGTCATCCTGTCCATGGCGGTGGCGTATCCGACGGCCCAAGCTTCGTGGCCATCGTGTTCTTTGATGCGGCGAAGAAGTTCTTCCTTCAACGCTGGGTTGCAGTAAATAGGCTGTAATGGTGAATGGTTATATAGTGATAAATCTGATACGAACGGAACAAAGCAGAGAAGGTGATAAACACAGGAACATAGAAAGTAGAAATCCGGATGAAGGCGGGCAGAAAGAGAAAATAACAAGAGAAATCCTTTGCGAGGAAAGGTGACCTGGTGGTCTAGGGGTAAGGTGTCAGACTTCTATGCTGACGGCCGGGGTTCAATCCCAGGTCCCGGCAAAGATTTATCTGATTACCAAACCCTTCCTTCACCTCTGACAAGACATCTTGTGAATGTGAGGAATGCCAGGCCTCCACCGTGGTTCGGATTCCACGTTAAACTGTAGGTCCTCCATTTCATCTCACAATCACCCTACCATTACACATTAGCGTAAGTGCGTATAACCCGAACGGGTAGTAAGACGTGGTGCTAATAATAATAATAATAATAATAATTTGCGAGGAAAGGAAGGAACAAGCTTCCTCGGCTCACCACTAGAGTCTCTTGACGCGGAGTGGGTCAGTAGGTTGAACTCGATATGCACTCCTTTCCTTAGTCAGGTGTTATAATGTAAGCACGTGTGGCTGCCGTCTTTGAATAATTTTCTTCTACCCTATGGCAATTCAATCGAAGAACATCTTGGCAGGGTGAGTGGATATGAAAGCAATTTCTATTTAAATATATCTGGTATGATTATATGATTTAGGATCCGTTATTATTTTTATGATAATTTGTTATATAGATGTACTTTACTATTTTTTCTTGTGGACAGCATGGCAAGCGTAAGTAAATTTAGCCGACATCATCCAATGGCAAAGGGTCTGCGTTAACGTATTTTATTCATAAATATGATAATATTAATCCTCTTCTTTGATATCTACTATTATCAAAAGACAATATTTTTGACCAACCACGTGTTTGAATGCAGGGAGATACGTAATTTTATTAGACTGCATCTAGTCAGAGAAAATATACTTCGAGGTAGATTCAATTAAATATGTTAATATAGTTTCTTTCTTGCATAAATTATACAAATATTTATTTTTTACTTGTAGCTGTCCAATCTGTCTGATTGACATGCTACATAAATACGAGTACTTATATTTCATTACAAATCCGCTTTAACTTCTTGAGTTTAATATGAGTGAAAATTTATTCTAAAAAATGGGCAAAATTAGTTTGGCTATGTTTTGCTCGCATACTTAAGGTACGTTATCCTTACATTAAGTAAATCCTTATCACAAGCTGTTTCTTCAGTGTAATATTAGTTTTTTTCCGTCCCAAGGTCACAGCCAAGGATATAATGAATGCTACCCCCTTATTCCCTGAATGTGAGTGCAGCCCGTCCTGCACAATCTATGAAATTTACAAGAATAGTGATAATTCAATATATATCCTCTGCTTTATAAGCTTAAGCCGACTGATTATCAGTGGTGGCTCGTGTATAGGTACTGCGGAACTGCAGCACCCCCTATTTCCACTTGATATTATCAATAACATTTAATATAATGAGTCCTTTTTTCTTTAATTCTTTCTATTATTTTTGTAGTACAATATATATTCCTTAAGCTTAATGTTAGTACTTCAGTAACCATCCCCCAGTCAATGAAAAATATACAAAAATCTTTGTATGGAACTGTGCACTTCACAGTGCCAGCAACGTGGTGTTTGACTGTTGTGCGCATGCACACTTAGGAGGGGGTGGGGAGGAAGGTTGGACTGCCAGGTAGAGAGAGCACTGTTGCTCTCGCAGTGCCCGCTCTAGCGTGATAGTGGAAAGAAGTTTCTTTTACTCAGTGTGTGCTGTGCTTAAAAACCGTGTAGCATATTATTGAATGTGATAAAGTATAGAAGAGTGTAGAATAAGATTATTATTCTGATTTCAGCTATTCTATTTGATTCTTCTTTTTTTCAGTTCTTTTATTTAACAAAAAGACTAAATGCGCTTGCAGTATTTTCAATGGAAAAAAATTTCCTCAATTGTCATCCAGGGATCAAGGAGAAAATTATTGAACTTTTTGCGCAAATTAAAACAAGAAGAATGGATTTAATTTTTAAATGAATAGATCAAGCTTGAACTGTAACAATTTAAGTTAAAGTAAATAAAAAAATGTTTGGTATTTTTTGTTAAGATTTTATTAAGTTCCTGAATAAATTTTATTTTTATACATGTTTTTTTTCCCTTTTACACAATTTTAAAACAAAGGGTAAACATTTTCTGGATCAGCACCCCTAGTAGTTTTAGCTACGAGCCGCCACTGCACAGCACCCACTTCCCTGATGTGAATTCATCATAAGGGCACGAAGTAAATTTATTTACTATTTTTACTAGGAGCTACAATTTTTTTATTTATTTTTTGCTCTGCGCCTTACCGTTTATCTGGGCTATTCGCATTTAATTGCACTAATTTAATTTTGATGACTAAGATATAATTTAAGAGAAAATGTACTCGCGTTTCAATTGGATGTAAAGCGTGGAAACTACTTAGGCAAAACCAACCTCTATACATCCATCCATCCAGGAATTCAAGCCCCGACCTCCCGCGTCACTGGTAATTAATAAGACTAGGCGAGCTTGCTCTTTAGTCTGCTTACCCACACCGCGGGATATTGAATTAATCTATTTTAAAATTTATGATTAAATTATTTATACAGTAGTCATAAGCATGTCTTTAAATGAAAAATTCTATTTCAAGATTTGAGAATACTAATTACTACAGTACGTTAATTTCCGGGCAAAACTTAAGACAATACTATCGTCTTCGACCACGAATTACAACAGTTAAACGACAAAACTAATAAGGATACTTTCGAATTTCTGCCATAGTGCAATAGTCAATATACGCTCAATTAATTGCTAGTTGGGTTGAACCTGGAGACAAAGGACGAGCGTGGGATGACGAAGGATGAGCGGGACAATAAGTCAGTCTCTCGGTTTGGTGGCGACATAGTTGTGGCTTGGTTTCTAAATCTAGAACCTGTTTATGTTTTAGGAAACACAACTCAGTCGCAAGTGTGTCGGCCTGGTGGAAAACCAACTTTTAGGGGACAATAAGTGGATGGCCAGATAGGTTATAGACCCACCCCATCAACGCAAGCTGTAACTTTCATACTCACAGGATCGCTACCGGTTGTCTCATTGTCGGCTTCTCTATCGCGAGAAATATTTCAGCTCCTCAAAACTTGCCTATGCTTACTTAGCCCACACGGGTATAGGCTATGATAGTCCTTCATTCGTAGTAGACTTTGCTATAAAATATAAAATGAACACATATTTTTATTGTTAAAGCCTTTCCTTTTCCTTCCAGTTGATCTTATCAATATTTCTAAATAATAACTCACCAGTCACTATATAAATAAGAGTTTAAAAAAACTAACAAATCAAGCAGACAATCTGTCCCATTTTAGATTAACGCCGTGACGGGCGAATCAGTCACATTCTCAGAAGTGCTCAAGAAAAGTCTGAGCGTAGCCGCGAATTTAAGACGCAGAGGGCTTTGGCCCAGAGATAGACTGGCCGTCATGAGCGAGAACCATTTGGACTTTTTCCTACCAGTCCTCGGTTCATACTTCCTTGGGGTCGCCTGTGCCAACATCAGCCCAGCATACACTCCACGTAAGATTAATTTAATATTTATTCTCGAATGAATTTTCCAAAACCTGGAGATGATCTCAAAAGAGTGTTTAACCTTCAATTTCCCAAATCCCCACTAAAAAAAACACCTTGATTAAACTATAATAGTATGTGATTCAAGGAGAACTACTCCACGCTTTAAGCATAAGCCAACCTCCTGTCCGGTTCCCCTGGTAGCAAGAGTATTCATCAAACTACAATATAATATTATTCAAAGATAAACTAAACTAATATAGGCTCTGAACATCACCCTACTTCCTGTTCGCCTGGTAGCAAGCACCTACCTCATATCACAATGATATATGATTCCAGAAGAACTAGTCTAAACTCTGAATACTACGCAACCTTTTGCCCTCCTCTATTATTCTGGTTCAAAAAACCTTTAAACCATAACATTATGTGATTCTAAGAGAACTTGTCAAAGATCTGAATATCACACAACCTTCTTTCCGTTTCTGCTATCCTAGTTGAAAGTACCTCCCTCAAACTGCTACACAGGCTACACCTTATATGATTCCAGGAGAACTACTTCACGCTCTGAACATCACTCAACCTCCTGTCCTCTTCTGTTCTCCTGCTTGCGTACCCACGGTCAAAAAGGTGGCCAAGCAAGCTACATTTGTTAAACTGATTGTGGTGTTTGGAGAAGATACGTCTCACGGATACGTTCCCCTGTCATCCTTCCTCAATGGAGGTGACATCCCGTTCACCGCCTCCAACCCCAACCACGAGGCAGAGTATATCACCAACGTACTCTGTACAAGTGGTACCACCGGCTTACCCAAAGGGGCCAGTATCACCGACAGAAACTTGTTCGCGAACCTTTTGTTCTTTAAGTGAGTAAAAAAAAAAAAAGGAGGTTTAATTACACATTCCAATTCAAACACTTATTACACTTATTCTTACTAAGTGGCATCACTTGAATGATAGCTTTCTAAAAGGAGAGTCTTTAATAAATAGCCCTGAAACTGTAGTTAAATTAGATAATTCTCCTGACACACACAATTTAGCACCGTAGTTGGACTGTTTATAGATGCTTCTTTTATAAATTGATTACCTATAACAAATCACTTCGGTTCTGTAGTGTTTGTAGCGTATAACTGGAAAGCAAGGCTAGCTTTTGTTGTCGAGATCATACGACTGTTGAGAGTAGGGTCGAAGTATGGATTGAGATTGACGTTGACCAAAGCACCTTCGTTTCAACAAACAACTAAAACCTAAGAATTGTGTAGTTTTTAAATATCGTATGTCGGTATAGCTCGCTAACGGGTTCACACCATGTAGGTTGATTTCCATGAGGTTTTTTACCCTCTTTAGTTCTAATTTGAACAGTTTTTTTACTAGCTACAGTCAGCTTAAGTAATTGAGAGTTTGATTCAATGGGGTGAAAGGCGAAGGGAAGTTAAGGAATCTTATCAACACGGTGTTGTCTTTGAGAAGCTAGCTTGGAGGTCAGGGGCTGAGAGAAAAAAGAAAGGTGCAAACATCCAACTTATGGGTGGCTCTAAATACTAGTAGAAGGTGAAGACAGCCAGCTTGATGGTGGCTCTAAGGTAGAGAGAAGAGAAGACAACAAGATTGGGGACGACTCTAAGATTAAGGTGGAGAAAGGGTGAGGACAACTAGTTTGAGGGCGACTCTAAGGTTAAGATAGAGAGAGGGTGGAAACAGCCCTCTTGGGGGCGGCTCTAAGATAGAAAAAGAGAAGATTATGACAACCAGATCAAGGTCAACTCTAAGATAGAGAGAAAGTGAACCAATAACCAGCACGTTACAGTGTATTAATTATTACCTTTAATAGTGCATTTTCTGAAGAAAAAAAATTAATTCCTTGTGTAATTCAATGATTGAATATAGTGCGTGGTATCATTTTGTTCGGAGGGCTGTGCTGAATCAGAAAAGTGATGGTGGCCATCTGGGGGCCGCGTAGGCGTGGGGAAGAGGAAAATTAGTGATGAATTCAATAAAATTTAGAATATCTCTTTAAATATCAGGTCTACACACTAATATCGATCATAACCAAAAAAAGAAATACATAATTAGACTTAATACAATTTTTGTGGGAACAAATTTTATTCAAAATGTATAGCTTAAGAAATATATACAAAATAGAAATCACAGTGATATAATAATTTAAAGTATTCTAAAAATACTCATATAACCAAATCTTTGGAGAAATAAAATATGGTGGTGACAAATTTCATCTTGCAACAATAGGAGATTAAGTAAGGGTCTCAGATTCATATAAATATGATAATAGCTTAAATAATTTGCTCAAAATTGTATCAAAACGATGATAAATATAATTACATACACATATTTATTTCAGTATAAACAAACAGTATCTGAAAAAGAATATTGATGGAGCATAAAAGATTAAAATTATTATTATTATTATTATTATTATTATTATTATTATTATTATTATTAGCACCACGTCTTACTACCCGTTCGGGTTATAAGCTAATGTGTAATGGTAGGGTGATTGTGAGATGAAATGGAGGACCTACAGTTTAATGTGGAATTCGAACCACGGTGGAGGCCTGGCTTTCCCCACATTCACAAGATGTCTTGTCAGAGGTGAAGGAAGGGTTTGGTAAATCAGATAAATATATGCCGGGACCGAGGATTGAACCCCGGCCGCCATCACAGAAGCCTGACACCTTACCCCTAGACCGCCAGGTCACCTAGGTAAAAATTACTACTCATCCACATTTTCTAGCTCATTTTCAAAGTCATCATCACTTAAATCTTCATCTAAACCTCTCACGTTGTCACATTTGACTTTGTTTGCATAATAATGGACATCTATGTACATAGTGACCCATTTTAAAAACCCTTATAGGGAGGAGCACAGTTTGATGGACCACAAGAACGTAGCACTAAACTAAGTAGTAGTTGCGGAGAGCCACAAGGAAAATCACAAGATACCGGATCGTACCCTTTTCTCTCCAAGAAGATGAAATATTTTGATTTGTAACACCTACTTAATACCACAACATAGCTCTGCGAATTGCTGGCCTATAAGCACCTTGAGCTGTTGTATGGATGCAGCTTCTGCTAACTGCTAGCTTTTTTGTAAAAAAAAACACAACACCGTTGTAACTCACCAGGTGTATTTATTTTTGTTGTTGTACTAGTTGGTCGCAGATTAACCGAGCATGACTCATAATTATTTCACACAAAAAAAATCATCAACTACAAAATTTGCAGCCTATTATTCTCTGAAAAAATTACATTTATCTTTTATAACTAATTATATAAAATATATTACTAGGGTTAAAATCTTAGTGGAAAGTTAAGAAATTTCTTTAAGAATTTTCTTTACTCAAACAAAATCATTATTTAACATTTTTAACTATTTTTAAACACATCTATGAATTAATAAACATTATTTATATTTTTATAAATATTTCTTAAAATATATGTTTTGGATAAATTTTGTTTCTACAAATCTAAATATATTTCTTTTTTGTTATGAGTAATTTGGGTGTTAGCTTCATATTTAAAGATATATTCTAGATTTCATGGAGTCCGCCCCTTTTCCCCTTCCCCCACCTTCTACACGGCCTAGTTGCGGCCCATTTATGGCAAACATCACTTTTATGCTTCGGCACGGCCCCCCGAACAAAATTATACCACTCATTATGTTCAATCATTAGATTGCTTACGAAAAACGTTAACAACATAAGACTACACTCATGGGCACATCAAGGGACGGGCGAAGTTTGTGGCCACTTGAGGCACCAGGCTCAAGGAGGTGATATGCCACCGATGCTGTCTTTTAAAAAGCTAAGATTCTAATAATCTTTATAAGAAAGTATGTATACTGCGTTAAGTTGTGTAGTAGCTCCTTGGATTTTCAAATCTCGTTAATCTTCTTAAACTTAAATCAAAGAAACCTGTCTTCCTGTCTCAAATAAGAGATGAAACTGAATCTATAAAATAAATCAAATTTGAAAGGTCAGGGTCATATTTTAAAAATAGTTTTTCCATTCTAATTATAATAAAAATTGGAATACCGTAATTTGTTCGATGTTCAATAGACCTACAATCATCATAATCATCAACAACAACTGTTTCTAGGCTGTGGCCAGGTCAGTTTAGTAAAATGTCTAAACTTTCCTCTATTCGTCCACAATTCTTCTCCTCTCACTTGTACCCTTTTTGTTATCTGCTCCTCCTATCTCTTTCTCAGCCTCCCTTGCGGTCTTTTCCCTACATACTTCAATTCCATCATTTTCTTTGGCATCATCTCCTTCTCTATACTCATTACATGCCCATACTATCTTAGTCTCGCTTCCTTTACTATCTTATATACTCCTTGTACTCCTACTCTTTCCCAGATAACTTCATTCTTAATCTTGTTTCTCCTCGTAACAGCTAACACGTTCTTCATAAACTTCAGTCTCATGGCCTCCACTTTCCTGTTTTCTATTCCATTCAATGTCCTTGTTACTGCTGCATGTGTGACACTGAGCACAAAGTACGCCCTACCACTTTTACACTTCAAGGGAACTTCTCTTCTCCATACCAGGTTTATTACACACATATAGAAAAACTCTCCTTCTCATTAAATTCTTTCTACTTCCACCTTTCGCCCCAATCACGCTTCCAAGATATTTTCCGTTCTGTAATGTTCTCAGCTCTACTCAAGAGCTTACTTAGAGCTCTATTAGGGGTTATCTTCTTCCATGCCATTACCATCACTTCCCATTTCGCGATGGAAAACTTCATTCCACACTCTCTCACTTCCTCATTCCATTCCTGTAGCTGTTACTGTACTTCTTTCTTTTCCCCCCATAACATCTAGTCATCAGCAAACATCATGACTTTCATTCTTTCCTCCTCGAATTTTCCTGCCAATTTGTTCATGATCATTTCCATTATCATTACAAATAGTAATGGTAAGAGGGCACTCCCCTGCTTGACTCGATTTTTTATTTGGGACCAATCCATCCTCCCACTCTCCGTCATATCCTAAAACATGCTTTTCACTCTCATTACAACTCCTCTCTCCACTTCGACCTCCTCCATCGCTTTCTACACTTTATTTATATCCACGTTATCATATGCCTTTTCCACATGCATAAATACCATTACTAAGTCTTATACAAACTCATGCCTTCTTTCCATCAGCTGTCATATGGCAACGATCAAGACTATTGTAGAGTAAAAAGACCAATATTTGTATATAGCGTGCATAACCTATTCATGGCCGTGAAGAAAAACAACAGCCACAGACATACATGAAATTATTTCCTTTCAAGGACTTAATACAATGTTTGAATTAGCATATGCATTAGAGGAGGGGCACAAATTATGCTCAATACAGCCTTGACCATATTGTCTTTGTTCCAGCGAGAGGGGGTTCGGCAAGCTGGACCCTGATCACGTCATGCTGGGGGTTGTACCGTACGTCCACGTATTCGGTCTGATATTGCAGCTCCTGTGTTTCTCCCACGGCCTCACCGTGGTCGTTATGCCAAGATTCCAAGAGAAACTATTTCTCGAGTCGATACAAAGATATAAAGTAAGAATCAATGTTGAATAGAAACCACTGTTTATTGAATCGGAATCTTAGTAAACATGATAAACATCAATAGGTTAACTTTTCCCCATTGGTGTCATTTCTTCAATTTACATTTTGTTGCATTGATTCTTAAACTTTATACAAAATATGAATAATATCTAAATGATAACTTTTTTGATGTAATGCATTTATGATAGCATATATATATTGGAAAAGTAATAGGTTTGTTCAATCATTATGTTAGACTAATTCATCAAATGAAGAATAAATCATAGCTTTAAAACAGGTTTCAAATTAAAATTGGAGATTTTTATAATAATTTATGAAAAATCTCAAATTTGATATTTTCTTTAATATTGAATATCCTTCAGGATTTAAGGGACTTAAGGGGCCTATTGTTAATTTTAGGTAATCAGAACACATAGTTTGAAAACCTTTGCTTGCTCTTAAATTAGTGTATTTAATTTTCAACACCCTAAATGAATACTAGGGGTTGTCAACACTTCAACCCTATAATGAGCTATTGATCACTAAGAAACTTCGGTCCACCCACGATTAAAAAGGTCTTTAAGAAGGCATTGAAAATCAAATTTGTACTTTCATCTGATTTCCATAGGAAGAACAGTAGAAGATATCTCTAAAAGTTACTAGATTATTATAATGTATGCAACCTTTCACCAAAACATATGTTTTAAAAGACCATATATATGTTAAGTGGCTTTCACTTTTGACAAAATTTTGAAAATAAGAAAAATTGTAACCAAAATATGGGATTGTGTTTAATTAAAAAAAATGTTTTTAAATGAATCTAAAAAAAATGTTTCAAAAATGATAATTTTTTGGCCTTTTCTCTTATATTTATATGTATATTACTATTTAATGGTTAGACAGTAAACTAAGTTTGATGTCTTTCTGATGGACAACAAAACAGTTTTCACTGACACATTTTTTTCTGAGGATCAATAAAAGGTAAATAATTGGATATTTTGCGCTTCAATATTTTTGCTTTACAAATTACAACTAATGTAAACATGGTAAATAATTTGTATTATATCCAAGAAAAGTTTTGTAATTAATCACTGGAACCAACCTTGATGATACATTCTATAGATAACAAGACTTACAGAATTTCTTGTAAATTCATCTACTGTTTTAGCTGAAACTCCAGGAACTGGTTTTTGATTTTTTCCCCCAGGAGTCTCAACTTCATCAATGTACGCACCTTTCACTATAACTGAAAGCCCACTTCACCAAACATGTCCACAGATAACAAGAGCCTTTGAAATATTCTGTAGAGTAGAAGTGTGGTAGGGTTGGTGGGGAAAGGGGTAGTGATGGGATGGAGCGCAAAAACTAGTGTGTGTGTGTGTGTGTGTGTATATATATATATATATATATATATATATATATATATATATAAACTCATTTAACACCCTCATTCCACACAAATAAAATGAGAATAAATGATGACTAAAATTATACATTATAATAGAAAACTTTGTTTTTAACATCTAAACAACTAGGTAAAATTTTAGTATCAAAAATGTATTTTTATTTGCTTATTTGATTACTAACCTACTATCCGCATGTTGTAAGGCACTACTCTCGCAATAGACTGGCTGCCAATGAGGAGAGCTTACTGTTCGAACATGGTCGGGTGCATTGAGGGTTAAGTGGTTTTATGCTCTACCTCCACACAAATGCGGGTGTACTTAATCTAAAATCTATCTTCTTCATCCCTAATACATTAGAGTAATTAGTGTATAGGCATATAACCTGGGTAGGTGGTGTGACGCGGTGCTGAAATAAATAAAAAATAGCCTCTTTTTTGAAATGTTAATCTATATATGCACAAAAGGTTAGATGTTATTGGTAGACTAAGTGCTGTGATAATAAATAATTATAATATTTAGCACCGCGTCTTACTACCCGTTAGGGTTATACGCTTTAAGTACTAATTACGCTAATGGATTGGGAATTGGGAAGGTTGAATTAGAGGAAGTGAACCCGCATTTGCGTGGAGGGAGAGTAGAAAACCATGTAGGAAAAACCACCCCCAGTTCACCCAACCGAGATTCGAACCTCGATCTCCCTGTACTCAGCAGTCGAGCTCAACACGACTAGCACGTGTGATAATAAAGTATTGTTATATGCAATAGTTATCATTTTTTTATTTCAAACAATCCCAAACTAACAATATAATCTTTCGAGCATCAACAACACATGACTTAGCTTATTTTTGATACTGTTATTGCTAGTTACAAATAATGTTTAGTAACTATTATTTTATTAACATTAGGTTCTCTATGTTCTTGTGACTGGGATGTCGGTGTCAAATAATTTATTATTTCCTATTATATATTACAAAAAGTGACATATGTGGGGTTTTTGCACACCATCCCCCATTAACATGTATGTTGAAGGCTTGGGGTAGAACAGGGGTTCCCAAACTTTTAGAGACCGCACTGCCCTTCAGATGTCAGATTTTTTGTGCGAAGCTCTTGTACCCAATATTTTAAAAAAAATTGCTTGACCTTGGCTTAGTCCATTTTCAGAATGTAGGTGTGAGAGTTGCGCACATCACGCCAAGTTTTCAAGGAGCATTAGAGTTCGGAAGTCATAAGAAGGGAGCGCTTTCACAAGAAGAAATTATGTGTTTTCTTGTATGATTTATTCCATTCTTTAAAATATGTACGAGTACAAGTATTGAAAATTTTAATGTTACATTTTACTATGTATTCTAAGTTTTAGTTTTTCCTTATAGCCGTGACACCCCGGACCAAAACCACGCGACTCACAGATTGGGAACCCCTGGTTTAGTCTATAAACAGATGCTGTTGGAAAATTATCTTATTTCAACAAACACACTATCCAACAGCATTGTGTGAATAAATAATGCTGTTTGGTAGTTTTTGAGTTAAGATCACAGTTTTTCCACAGCCATGTGTTCACGTACTAGACCCAACATAGCCTTTTATAATTTCTGTAACCACTTGACAAGAAAACCTGGCTATAATGAGAACAATTTTCACACTGTTCTGAACTAGAAATGGTGGGAACTACTAGCGTACAAATAGGACAAATTTAGCAACCAGGCTCCACACCATTAATGTATCTCTTAAAATGAATGTATGAATGTTACATATATTACTACAATAACTGTTTACATTTAGTCTTTATTTTTATTTTTAATGGAAACTTAAAACCTCTTATGTAGATCATGTTTTCTATTATTTATATTCGAGATTATAGATTCTACCCATCTCTAGTTTGTATCTATAGTCTAAAATATTCTTACCGAGGCGTTTCGACTATAACTCCCCACTATCCAACGTGGGTAGCTTAACTTAACTAAAAACTAGCATGTCCAACAGGTGTCGTTCCTGTCGCTGGTGCCGACCCTGATGGTGTTCCTGGCCAAGAGTCCTCTGGTAGACCAATACGACTTGTCCAGCCTAAAGGAGATTTGGTGCGGTGCTGCACCCCTCAGTCCGGATATGCAGGCCAGGGTGACCGCAAGGCTAGGAGTGAAACATATACAACAAGGATACGGTTCCACAGAACTTATGACTGCCTTGCACGTACCATTAGGACGGGACAAGCTTGGTTCCACCGGGGTCCTGGCACCTGGGACACACTGCAAGGTAGGCTGACATACTTCAATTTGTGTTTAATTTTTGATCAAATGTATCTTTATTAAATATTCTATTTAAGCTTTTCTTAAATTTATTTAACTATTTAAAGAAATTTCACCCACAACGTGGTTTAATTTTAGGGTCATAATACAGTTTGTTTGCTGGTGATGGAGATGTAAAGGCTTGAATCCTAAATGAGTGTACTCCAGTGACGAACCCCCCGCCCCCCTTCCATCTCCCCACATAAAAATAAATCAAAAATATATAGACCAAAACTTTAGGCCCTTCGTACACTGAGAAAACCAATGTGACATGATACATTGAGGCCAACTGGTCACTTACTATAAGTTGCTCCGTTTATCATAAACAGAAGAAACCTATTTTCTATCAGTCATTAGAATGTCATTGCCTGATGAGGACCTGGTTGTTGGTTACATGTACCTAAAAGTTCGTAAAAAAAGACCTGGAAACAAGTTTAGGTTCAACCGGGTTTTTAAAAATACAAGGAAAATAAGTGGTTCAAAATTGTCAGTGATTTCAGGGACCCTTTTATAAGTTCAAACAAACATACGGGATAAGAAGGGAAGCTTTTGGAGAGCTTGGACGACTCGTAGGTCCAACTATCAAAAAGAAAAATACAAATTACCAAATTACTGTGAAGAAGTCACCCAAAAGTGAAAACTTGCAAGAAAAACATGAAAATATCGAAACTTAAGCTTGCACAAGTGGAAATAAAACACTGCTTACACACACTCCACAAGTGCGTGCGGCGCCGTAACTACTAATAAGCAACTTATAACCTGAGATGTATTGGTCCATCGTAGTGTCCTTGGTGGACAAGTGAAGCATTGTTTAAATACATTATTATTATTATTATTATTATTATTATTAGCACCGCGTCTTACTACCCGTTCGGGTTATACGCACTTACGCTAATGTG
>CABFVX010006504.1:0-39357 GCA_902151425.1 Timema shepardi
ATACATACAGTCAGGGTTTGATTTTCTTTTAAAGATACGGCCGGATTTATTTATCTCCTGAACCATTTAACCAATTGTGGTGTGGTGGTTACTTTTGTACTGGATCAATATCTAGGAAGGCTTTAGCATTATTTGTGAATAATCAGGTGTTTCGAGGGGAGTCCCGGTGAATGGTCAGGCGAATGTTTGTATACATTTATGGAACAACACAATTACTGTGGTTTTTTTATTATTCGTTAGTGTATTTATCCAGGCATTTTTTAGTATAGTAATTATAATTTGGTGTATTGGTGTAGGTCCCGGTGAAGTGCCAGCCGGATATTTGTATGTATATCTATGGAACCACTTTACCGCTATAAATGTAGTTTTTTTTTGTAGAATATTTATTCAAGCAAGTTTTCGCATGATTTAATCATGTTTTGTGTTGTGAGTGTCAGTGAAGGACCAGCCGGATATTTGTCAACAACTGATTCCATAATTAATTCTATCTTGTAGGATATCAACCGGGAAAATTGTAGTATGATAGACCTAGGTTTTGGGGTTCGAATCCCTGTTAATATTATTAGCACCCCGTCTTACTACCCGTTCGGGTTATACGCACTTACGCTAATGTGTAATGGTAAGATGATTGTGAGCTGAAATGGAGGACCTATAGTTTAACGTGGAATCCGAACCACGGTGGAGGACTGGCATTCCCCACATTCACAAGATGTCTTGTCAGAGGTGAAGGAAGGGTTTGGTAATCAGATAAATCTGTGCTAGGACCGAGGATTGAACCCCAGACCTTCAGCACAGAAGTCCGAGACCTTACCCCTAGACCACCAGGTCACCGAATCCCTGTTAAAGTTTTCTGATGGATGTTGTGTATATTTTATCTAGGATATTTATAACCACATAAGCGATTGCAGCGTATTTTCTTCTGGAACTTGCTTAGTGTCGGTAGATTCAGACTCGATGCTAGTGCTACAACATGGATCAATTGTTTCTTGTTCTGTAGCTGAGCAGTGAGAACTCTTAGTCTCGGGCATGGAAATTCTGGAATCGTTTTAGTTTATATCATCAGTTTTTCGTCGTTTGGAAAAGAATGAGAACAGATCGCACTGCGTTTTACGTTTCTTTTCCATTTGCAATCAATACTATTCTTATCGTAATCCAACTAAACAACACTGTCACTAGTCAGGTAATAACACTGTACGTCTGTACGCACGTCACACGAAATCTCAATCACAATTCACCTCCACAATCACATTACCGCATAGTTGCTGCGTTGTGTTGTGTTCAATGCGAATTTCTACTAGCAACTGGTGGGTCGGGCCTGTCCTGGCCTGGTACAGGCGGGAACAAATAGCAAACA
Source organism: Timema shepardi (assembly GCA_902151425.1). Lineage (NCBI taxonomy): Eukaryota > Metazoa > Arthropoda > Insecta > Phasmatodea > Timematidae > Timema > Timema shepardi. Next base: position 1,355 of record CABFVX010006504.1, read on the forward strand.
ATTTTTACTTGTAGCCAAAGCTCCGTGCGGCTGTGTGAAGAATGATCATGGGAAGCGCAGCGGGAATTTCAAATTCCTCATTGTTATCGTATTGGTACACATCAGGAAATAATTAAACTTAGTTTTTTTTAAAAGGTTTAAAGTTAATGTGTTAAGAGAATATGAGTGAAGTATTTTTTTCATTTTTTGGTGTATTTACTTTATTGGATTTTATAATTATTTTTTTGGCCTATGGGACTAGGGGGGAGGGTTTGACCCCAAGTTTCCCGTATATAGCTATGCCACTGATGGTGAAATAACTTAATTAATAAAACGGTGAACTTTCAGCTTTTGCCTCACACTCCTTTTGTTTGTTTTTTCATATTTTTTTATATCACGTCACCTTACATTGTGCTAACTCGTTTTTTTTTTCAGGTCCCCCCAACCACCTCGCGTTCCTGATGTCAAAGCTGACACGAACGACGCCGCGCATGCGCACCAGCAGGCCGAGGTCGGTAGCGGCAGTGATCCCGCGACTCGCGTGTCGGCAGGACCTTCAAGTCGCGAGGAGCCGGCGGGCGTGTTTGTGATCACAGAGCGTGATGCTCCACCGCCGAGGTAAGAGGCGGACAACGTGACGTCCAGTGGCGACGGTAAGACGTCTTACCTCCTCTGCACTGCCATGCTTCACACAGTCAGTCTCGTATTGTCTGATTACCCACTGACCGGAAGGGTCTTCCACGCAAATACTGGCACATTTCCTCTAAATTCTACCGCTCTCGTCCTTACCTTATAAGTGTAAATATGCGGATAGTCCGTGCGAGTGGTAAGACTGGAATATCCAAGATCCTCGCTAGTTGCATAGGCCCACAGCTTCATCCTGTTAAACAATATCTAGGTAAATTTTTCCCACCCCTAACCCACTGAGAGTCTAATTCAGCCCGCCAGGGCGTCAATGTTGTTCTCAGTGAAGTTTGTTATCTGTTTCTATGTCGTGTGTGTTGTCGAGAGCCCCTCGGGGCTGGTGTCAACTGTCTGTCCTATATGTTTCTAAAGTGTTTTATTCATGTTATATCTATATATGTTAAATTTAAGAAATAAACCATACAAACAAACAAACAATATCTAGGAGTTAGGTAAGTTTGTTTGTAAGTCGTGTACTGATATATAATTCGTACATTTATATAATACGCGTTAATTGGACCAATCAAAATTAACCAGACCCACTTTGGTGGCCGTATGGTCTGAGACGCTACTTTATCAGTGGACTAGACTGCTGATGACAGGGAGACCGAGGTTCTAATCTCAGTCAGGTGTACTAAGAGTGGTTTTTCCAAAATGGTTATTCACCCTCCAACTACACAAATGTGGGTACACTTCATATATATATAATCTTTCTTATCCCTAAAACCATTCGCCTAATTGGTACATAAGCGTATCACACGAACGGGTAGGAAGACGCGGTGCTAAAAAAAAATCGGGAATAAACCACTTACTTTTAACATATTTATATATCTTTAAGGAGTCAAGAGAAATTACCAAAATTAATGTTTAGAGTTAACCGTTCTATTCGTATTAAGATTTATTCCCAGTGTAAATAAATCTCTGGTATATTCTTTAAATAACACTGGCATAGCTGATTTGTGGACAAAAATGTTCTTCTTGTTTTTAAAAGGTTAATTTCAGATTTTGATGTTGTTTTCAATAGAAATGGCGGTGGGACGTTTGAATCCTCGAATTCCCCGTATCCAAAGGTATTCGAGAGATTCCTAAAATATCTCAAAAATATATCTCGAATGCAATTTATGAAGACCTTGACTTGATATAACATTATTTTAACCAGTTAATGAAAATAATTATATTTATATTTTTGTATTTGGAGGAATAACAAAATCACAAAAAAAAAAACAATTGTTTTAATATGATTAAATTACCAGACAGACAAGTGTTCTCTTAGTCGTTTATGACGTAATATATATTCTTAAAAAATTTGCCAGTGGCACCAGGTTTTAAACAATTTTTTTAAATTTCCATTCTAAATATTTTTACTTCAAGCAAAAATTGTAAATTTTTAAAGATTTGAGATTCGAAAGAAAATATAATATTCTGATTCGAGATTCGCATTAAAGAAAATAATATAAGAGTTTAATTTTGAAAAACTATAATAGTAGTTTTCGTAAACTAAAGCTTTGAACATTGCCCCATATTCATCACAAATACAAATCTGAACAGAAAATATAAAATCAAACTGATAGGATGTAATAAAACTAATTAAACTCAACTGTTTTTCACGGAAAAATGTTGTTTATCAGAAGTCGTAACCAAAGTGTATAAAAAGTGAACGGAAACATTTAAAACTGTGGCGGTGTTAAAATTGAATTAGCTCTCTCCTGTGATGGGGGTGAGAGTTGTGAGAGATATGAACACGTGCTCAAAGGGGGCGTAAGCACGTGCCCCTACTCCCTATACCCCACGGCCACAACGCAATTACTTGTTGTTCTAGATTTTAAAACAAACTTTTTAGCAGCTTTTTTTTGTGGGACACAAGGGAGTTGCTGGAGGCGTATTTAAAAAAAATGTAACGTTTAACACCCAGTTTTTTAGTTTTTATTTGAAGTATTAAACGCTCACTTTATAAACTGACTGATATCCTTGCACGACTTATAAGCTAACTTAGATATAATAGAGACACAACACCCAACCCCCCAGCCGTTAATTCAGCGCTGTGTAAGGAGAAACCCATATATTTTTCATGATTAATTTTTCGGTCAGGGTGGAAATCGAACCCTGGTACTCTTAGCTCACCAGGCAGATACGCTACCGACTGACCCTTGACGCGTTTCAGCAAATGAGCTTCGAGTTGAAATTGAATTTTAAAATAATTTTGTAGACCAACAACTCACATTAGTATACTATTATATTGTTTATAAAGTGTCGTTGAAATATATCATCCAAACTTTGGATGTAATACAATATTACTGACATTAAATATGTTTTTACTAAACCCGATTCTCAGTATTTTATTTAAATTTGACTCTTTTATTTTATTTTTTTAATGGTTCTCTCGCAGCTGACACTACTTCAAACATGGTCACTTTTCCGTATTTTATTATAAATTCGATATTAAAAATTGCTCGTTGGCACTGAAATGTCCCGTTAACGAGGTAGGGAAGAAAGAGGTAGTTTGGAGGAAGTGCATCCACGTTAGTCTGTGGAGGGAGTGGAAAAATCACAGTGATAAAACATATGTGGTAAACCACCCTAAGTTTACTTGACCATGATTCAAACCATGACCTCCTGTCACCGGACATCAAGTATATTAAGAGACAACCCGTGCCGGTGGACACACGGCCTGAATGTTAAACTAGCTAAGTCTGGTTAGTCAGTGACAGGAAGGTTGAGGTTTGAATCTAGGTCGGGTATACAAAGGGTCCTAAATGATATCCCTTCACGAAAATGTTGTTGCATTCTTACTTGATTATACCCTTCTAATTCGTAACACATTATAGTAATTAATATGCGTTCTAACCCAAAAAGTATTGGGATGTGATATACTTATGTTTGTGAGACTCGCGTTTTAAACTGTGGTATTACCGGCTTGGGTGTCAAACCTATGGTTGCACCAACATTTATAGACCCTTGACATTTCTAAAATTTACTAGATTTACTTTTATGTATTTATACGCCAATATGTGGCAATGATATCAATTTTGGTAGCTGTAAGAGATAGTAATCAATGTTGGCTTTTTTTTGGTGTTTATTAAGTGTCAATATATTACAACACCTGTGGCCATAACTATAGTGAACTCCTAATTACTCACATCCCACTTTCTTTACACTACATAAAGTCTTGATATAACGGGGACTCTAACTATAATCTCTTAAATATCGTCGGAATTACAAAGACAAATCATTCTCATAGCTGAAATATGCGATTTTTTATTTGTTTATTGTAGACATTATTTTAAATACTTGCATTCATAATTTTTTCTGGCGTTTTCAACGTACCCTTCGTCTACCCTTTAAGATGGTAAGCTTACCTTGCATTATTCCCAATATAGTGTAGTTTATAAGCTACTACCAGTACTACCTTTCAGGGAAAATGGAGTGTATATTTTCTGAAAACAAATGTTGTTTCAGTCCATGACAGCCAAATTTACCCAGGACGACAAACAGCTCACAGCGTTGAGAATTGTGATATTTAAGAAACAAAACGAATACTAAATTATTATAAGTTCTAGGTGGAATCGAACCAAGGTCTCTCAGACCTGTAGAAGACTTCGCTAAAAAGGTGGGTCTACGCTAGAAATAATGGTGTTCACCCCTAGAGCGTATCAACATTTACTCTTTCTCCCTTTTTCTCCTTTTTCATTCTGTTTCTCTTTGCACTCATCACAGTCTTGGCCCCACTCTTCCGTCCATACTCCTTGTTGACCTTCTGTCCTTACTCCTAGCTGTTATTAATATATTAGCATAATACCCGTATAAAAATCAACGGCTTCATTTCTGGTCATGTAATGTGTTCCATTGGCATTTGTTGGGCAATGATTGCGAGTTAGAGTCATTTTTTAGTGAAACTCAAAATCTGTGACGTGCATTTTAATTAAATACTCTACAGTACAATATTTTCTCCAAAGGAAGTGTGAAACTGTTCCGCAATTGAAGATTTCATTGTAAACAACCTTTTTCCTATATATTCTTTTGTTTTTTAGTAAATGCTCTTGTTCCAAAAAACATTCCGGTCCACCCCTCCCTCCTCTCCCACCATGACCAGCACGTATTCCTACACCCTTTTGAATTAGCGGCTATCTTTCTGACAAAATTTCAGCTTATTAGGACTTTGAGGTTTCGAGATTTTTTCGGCTGGACAGAAGAGCTGGTGATTATTATAGTGGAGATTGTTAATGGTCGTGACTAGAAGAAAAATTGCTGAAGTCAACTTTATTGTTTGACCAATTCACAGAGTTTGTAGTAGATCATTGTGTGCAAATCTTCAGCCCATTACATTTTTCAAAATATTTTTTATGACATTGGGAACCCTGTCCTAATGGCAGTCATACCTTCGCCAATTAATGGGAATTATATATATATATAAATGTATATATATTACATATATGTAATATATATTACATATATAAATGTATATATATGTTATATATATATTACATAAAAGAATATATACGTAATATATATATTACATAAATGAATATATATGTAATATATATATTACATATATTTACATATATAAATGTATATATATGTAATATATATATTACATATATAAATGTATATATTACATGTATAAATGTATATATTACATATATACATGTATATATTACATATATACATGTATATATATATTGAATTATATATATACATATATACTAGCAGTCCCGCACGGCGTTGCCCGTGAACCACTGTAGTATAATAATTATATAAGCTTCACAACCCCCCTCCCTGCCCGTTACCCACTGTGGTATCATAATTATATAAGCTTCACACCCCCCCCACCCTGCCCGTTACCCACTGTGGTATCATAATTATATAAGCTTCACAACCCCCCCTCCCTGCCCGTTACCCACTGTGGTATCATAATTATATAAGCTTCACAACCCCCCCTCCCTGCCCGTTACCCACTGTGGTATCATAATTATATAAGCTTCACAAACCCCCCTCCCTGCCCGTTACCCACTGTGGTATCATAATTATATAAGCTTCACAACCCCCCCTCCCTGCCCGTTACCCACTGTGGTATCATAATTATATAAGCTTCACAACACCCCTCCCCCCCCACGCTGCCCGTTACCCACTGTGGTATAAGAATTATATAAGCTTCACAACCCCCCTCCCCCCCACGCTGCCCGTTACACACTGGTATAAGAATTATATAAAGATATTAAAAAAATGTCTAAAAATTATAGAAAAATGTTAAGGGTGGACAACCCTTATCACTAAGGGGTATGAAAAATAGATGTTGGCCGATTCTCAGACCTACTCAATATGCTCACAAAATTTCATGAGAATCGGTCAAGCCGTTTCGGAGGAGTACGGGAACGAACATTGTGACACGAGAATTTTATATATAAGATAATTCAATCTAGTTATGAAGTGCTTCGGCCAAATGAGTTTAATGTATATCTATTTAGTGTGTGTGTACCACGTCTTGTTGACTCTAATAGGGTAAGGATGAGTAAGGTATAATTCAAGAAAATGTACCCATATTCAAAGGAGAGAAGAATGGGAAACTGTATAAATAAAAAACTCTTTTTACTTCGGTAAATCCATCCGGGATTTCAACCCTGACCTCTTTGCCAACTTGACATGACAAAGTTGGCATCTTATGTGGCGTCTCCAGCAATGTGGGTTATATATCCAATGAATCTTAACGATAATTAATTTGAGCTGTATTTAAAATAACTATCTATTAAATGGGATTGAAATAAATAACCAAAGTCGTTATATGATATTAGCGACACCAAATATTTTCTTATATTTTCCGTATTTTCTTTAAATTGAGCGTTTTTTGGTTGGTCTTTCCTCTTTTATTAAGCTCTTCATAAATTTGATGGTAAATGTACATAAATCCACTTTGGTGATCGAATGGTCCAAGGCACCATTCTTGCTCTAGACTAGACTGCTGATGATGGGGAGAGCAGGGTTCAAATACTGGTCGGGGGTACTGAGGCTTGGTTTTCTACTCTCCCACTCTCTCTACGAAAATTCTAGTAGGCCTCCTCTAAAATCAACTTTCCTCATCCCCAACTGCGTAATTAGTAACATGTGCGTATAACCCGAACGGATAATAAGACGCTCTGCTAAAAATAATAGATCACATGCATTTTCTGTGGCTGCGCATAAAAATGTGATCGATCTCACAACGAGACCAATATACTTCTATTTAAAAAACTTTCAACTACAATTTCGTTTCTAAATATGTTCCAATGGAGATTCGTCAACTTCTCTAGCACGTGGCCGGGCCCCCATTCTGTAATGTTAATGTTGTCCCTTGTAGTGAGGCAAAACTTCTGGCATTGATGTGTGGCATACGGCCCCTCTTTGTAACAAACTCGAGTCACTCAGGTAGTGTGAGTTTAGGTCCTAGACTTCCCTTTGAAGTTGACCGACTGTTATAACAGCCATGTACCAGGCTTCCATTATTGCACACCAAAACACTGCTCTTCACTCAGCGCAGCTGGATTTGCTCTATTCTCACGCAATGCATTCTGGTCGATGTGCAGCAGTAAAATGAACTCAGAAGCTTCAATTTATCTTGCAGCCCACGTTAACATTTATATTTAATGAAACAACAGACTTATATATATATATATATATATATATACTTTTCTCTAGAATTTTGATTCGTTAGAACTACATCTTTACCGGCTTCGGTGGCTACATGGTCTAAGGCGTTACTCTCGTCTTGCAGTAGACTAGAGTGCCGATGATGGAGAGATCGAGGTTCGAATCTCATTCAGGTGGTTGTTACAAAATAATTTTCCACTTTCCCCCACGCAAATGCGCGTACACTTCCTATAAATATAACCTTATTCATCTACATCTTTATGTGTTTGTATTGTGTTTTTAACACCACGTCTTACTACCCATTCAAATTGTACGTCGTAAATATATATTGAATATGCTAATGTGTTAGGGATGACGAAGGTTGAAATTAGATTAAATGTACCCGAATTTGCAAGGAGGTTGAGTAGAAAACTATTTAGGAAAATCACCCTCAGTAAGCTCAACAGGGATCTGAATCTCGATCTCATTATTGGCAGTCCAGTTTATTGCTAGAGAGATGCCTTAGACCAAGCAACCACCGGAGCGAGTTCATATTTATGTCAAACAGGTTAAATAATTTTATCCAGTGAGTTGTCCAGTGGTTTGTATTTTTATACAGTCCAATTTTCATCGAAAGGACCTAAAATATACTAACTTATTGCTATAATATTGCTAATATTCTACTATATTATTATAATAATTATTTTATTACATGTATTGATACTATCTATAAAAAGTGACAACTTCACAGTATCTGATTATAGGCATGACTAGGGGGAAGTAGAGCTATTAACTTTTCTAGCTGCCGGATTTGGCCGTCACTACACCTAATTTCATAGCTAAGGTAACTGCACTTCTTATGGAGAAAAGAGTTATCTTCGCTCTCTCTCTGTTACTGGTTGCCAAACCTTCCAGCTTTCGGTTTTTGGGAAGTGAGAGGGGAGGGTTTACTTGGAAATCTCTCATTGTAAACAATGTGGCATGGGGAAGTTGAGGGGTTCAATTTACAGGCAAAAAACATTTCCTATCGGTGTACAGCCTTTTCTAGAAACATTAACTATTTCTACAAAGATTGAAGTTTATTATCGTTTCTCTATTCCACAAGTAATTATGCTTAAACTATTTTATGTATAAAGCTTTTTCCTTCATAATTAATATACAAACAAATATATTACAACATGCATTTTGTACTAAATGCTATAAATTACATTCCTACTTGTTCTTAATCAGAAAATTAGGAAGGTCACTATCAATATCAATCAAAGCTTTAATTTTCTTTGGGGTAGGTAATTCATTGTTACGGTTAATTGAATGAACCTTTCTGCGAATTGCTGCTTGAGTAAAAGTGTCATATTTATACAAACGCTTCATTTGAGTGCAGTTATTTCCTTTTTTGATTGGTGTCAGTAGCTTTCCGTTAGTTTTGAATTATTGTTTAATAGAGATTACTAACTTATAAGACTCACCTGTAGCTTCTGCGGTCTGCATTGACACTTGATTTACTGGACAAGTTCCATCTTAAGAAATAGGTGTAGACTCTTAACACCATTGTTCTTTCTTTATTACTTAAGAGGAATGTAATTGTTTGTAACAAGCCGGAGATTCCATAATATATGTTACGTAATATTTTAACTGCTAACAATACACTATTATTCAAATAGATATATTAATATGCACATAAAACTATAATTGCACTACCTTAACGACAAAAAAACCAACACAAACACGCAAAATCTTAACGTGATCAATAACAAATATTTTTCTACACAGAATAATAATAAAATATGAGTGGTTATTTAGTTAGTGTTTTTGAGCTAGCTATTGGGTACACGAGACTCCGATTACTGTAACTTTACGAATGTGCTGGAGGAAGAAACACCAACTACTGGCAACTACGATAGCCCAGAATTGCCAAATTCTATATACATTCGAAGGAAGACTGATCACGAAAAACAAAATAATGACAACGCTGTTGCTCAATAGTAAGCATGCAGTTCCCTCAACAATGAAATTAAGGCAGTATACAAATTGCACTGTACGTAAACACTCTACAAGTCACCAATCGTAGCAAATTGACCTCGATCAGTTTTGTTTTCATTTCGTCTATTAGCATAATTGGACCATATTAAAATGTATCACTGACACTACTTTCGTGAAATTGCTATAAACATTTCTTAAAACAAAATTTTAAAGTAATATTTTATCTCTTTTATTATGTTTGGGTGATTTTTCTTTAAAAAAAATTTGACTTATTATATATGACAAATAAACATATGGGATTCTTTTGGGTTTTTTTTGTCGATCAGTTAACAGAAAAATGTTATTTATCGTAAAGATATAAAACCCACAAAAACATTTTGTTTGAATATAGCTACTCTATAAACTGCTTCGGTGGCTGCATGATCTAAGGTGTCCCTTTCGCAATATACTAGAGTGCTGATGACAGTGAGATCGGAGTTCAAATCCCGGTTGGGTGTACTGAGGGTGGTTTTATTAAATGGTTTTCCACTCTCTCTACACGAAAATGTTGGTACACTTCCTTTAATACCAACCTCTTACACCTAACTTACTAACGTAATTAGTACATTCACGTATAATCCGAACAGGTAGTAAGACACGGTGCAAAAAAAAAGATACTTTATTTAAAACAGTTGTGCATAAATCGTCGTTGCATATAAAAATAAATTATAAAAGGATGTGTAATTTTGGTTTTGCAAAGTATTAGGTAACTTAAACCTTGTGGCTGAGCAGAACAGAGAAGCTTTTCAGCCTGAAACTTCACCTTTTGATTCAAGCATAAAAAAATGTCCAGACCTACTTATGATATGCATTTCCAAATTTGGAGGGTAAAAAAATTATTTGCGGACAGGAGCCATGACGTCATCAAGACGGCTACCGCTTCTAAACGCTTTGATCAGTCTATATCAAAAACCACTTGATCGATTTTCTGTTTCTTATTTTAAATTATCTTTAAGATGAGTGTATACAAGTTCCCAATTTTTTTATATTAGTTAGTAGTTTAAAAATATAACAATTACGAGTGAATTTTCTTTCATTTCCATCATAACTTTTTATTCGTAGGTTAAATAAAAAAGGGTTTCATGTAAAAATTATTTATCGCTTAGTTTACTATAAATAATACATCATATATTATTTTCGTATGAAACACCGCCATGCCGTGATCCTTCATGAACACTAACAAGTAGCGGGCAGCCTGCTTTGTTGCCCTTACTGAACAGTCTCGTGTCGTTGCTGGAAACTACAAAAATCTGAGATTTAACTTATTATTTTTACAGTCAATTTTTTTCAACACACACATTGTTTTTCCCCTCCTAAAAGCACCCTTTAACCCACCCCCGTCCCCTCCTTATTTCGTAAATTCAAGGAATTCTTGTTAAAAATATTTCATTTCTAGTATTTTTATTAAATGGTTTTTTTAAATAGTTTTATTTAAACTCGGAATAAACTGTTTAAGTCATCTTGAATTAAAACCACTCTAAAGTATCAGCTTTTAGAACATCTGGGGATATTTTTCGTTACTATGGTACCCACCCTGTTTTTGTGTATGTCTAGGATGTGATGGTATATTATTATTCTATGTGGTTTCCTATCTTTCTTCAAGATATGAGAATTCTTCAAGAGTTACATCCAAATTCTTGGGGCCAGTTTCAACAAAAAATGTTGTATATAAAACCAATATATCTTTTTAAGATATTTGAGTCGATCAAGCCCATGAACAAAATAAAACTCTCGTAAAGGGGTGGGTTTATTGACAGATGCCATCTCGTTACTAAGATTGATGATTTGTGGATCAGAGATCTCTGCAGTGCTGGATCAGTTTGAAAACGTATCTTCTTCAAGAGTCATCACCAAGACAGATGGAGCAACAAATTCAACAATTACAAACTGTCTTTAACAAGAAAGTAAATGCTCTAAAATATATGACAGCATTTGGAAATTCTTTCCTTGAATTAGGAAAATAATTATTTTCATTTGAGAACCTTGATTTATCAGAATAAAGGGTTCAGAACCTGATGATAACGAACATTGAAAAATTAGGCAAAACACAGTACGAGTATTTCCTTTCCATAACGGTAGCATCAGCTAATATCTCTTTGTACGAGAAGATAAGATAGAACAAGTTTACATTGTTTGGGAAGAAAAAACGTTCTATCAAAAAGTGTTGGAGTCAGGTCACTAAAGAAGGATGTTAGCTTATTCTCTAAACTGTTTGTCATTTTCCCGTCTAGAGACATGGACCTTGGCAATTTCTTTTCTTTTGAAAATCATCCATTACCTCCAGAAATTTCATCCGAGGGACACATTCGAAGAGGAAACAAGACTGAACTGGTAAAAACTTTGGAAGGGTCAGTCTGAAACAATATGTGGTCCGATTTTATGGATTCTTAAGACAAAAACTTCATTGATTATCTGGCTAAAATGCCAGATGATGATGCTACTTAGGATGATCAAGAGTTTCCTGAAAATAACACTATACCAAAAGTTGATTCAATGTTTTCTATTAATTGTGGTATGTTCTGCTGGCTTGCTCCAAGATGTCGAGGTGTATAGTACCACCAGCAAATTTTTAAAATTAAATTCTCCAAAAGCTATTTGGAATGGTGTTCACCTGTTTGTTTTTTTCTAATTGGATATCTTTAGAGGCTATCGAAAGTGGTCTTCCCCCAACACAGTTTTTGGATGTTTTTAGAAGATGATTGGAGAGACCTTCACTTGAATTTCTTAAAAATATTATCCAGGCACACACAGNTCCTTATGTGACATCATGTGTATATATATATATATATATAAACATCTCTACTTACTACCCGTTCATGTTATACGCTTATAGGTATATATAATCTATTTGAATTGGGGCCCTAGGGGTTTTCCTTTTTAATCAAATGCCCCTAGAAGCCATTTAGAGTGAATATCAACTGAAACTTTTTTGAAAATCAAATGCCTACAGAAGCTATTTGGAGTGGTCCTTCTCTGGCGAATTTTGTAACGTGAAGTAACTTTGATACAAGATTAGCTTCATATTACAATTTTTGGAACATTTGTGGGGGGGTTAACTCCATAACGCCCCCTTCCCCACACTCATGGGTCGAATCCACTTTTTAATTAATCTGAATCTCAAATTTGATTCTTCATTTTACCACTTTCAACAACGTTTTAAAACTGTTATTGCATTTTATTGACTGTCCATTATATGTTCTGAATTTAACGTATTGAACGCCTCTAATATGTAAATTCAAATAATTAATGCAAGGCTATTATCATAAAGGGCATCGTTGATATTGTGAGACAATTTTTAAAAGCATTGTCTCTCTTTATTCTTTTGGAATATATGCTGATGATGAATTATATGATTGTTTGTATAGTATATTGTTAGCATTATGTGCTAGATAGCTTTCTAAAATACAAAAGTAGGAAGTATTTCGATTAACGTGTATCTACGATTATCTTGGGGGTTTCCGCTCTTATATACAGAGTGTAGCAAAATTCAAATATGCAAAACGTACACCTTATAAAATAAAACTAAGACTACGAATTTCATAAAGTAAATTCTTTGGTTCATGAATTTGGATACACTGATTCTAGGCTTATTTTATTACTGGTTTTGATTACGATTTTCTTCCTATCCCCTACCAGCAGCTATGTTTTATAAATTAACTTGTCAATATCAACAAAGAAGGAATTTTTAAAGATTTTTAGGGGTGTCCAACTTTATTCTTAGATACCTTTGATTTTTAACTTGTATGTAAAGAATCAAGAATTGACCTTGATATTACAGTATTGTTGATACCTGGTTTCTATCCTTTCAAATGTTAATACATAAAATTTCTGATACTGAAAAGAAACGGTAAAATTAAGAATTGGCTCTTTTTCTTGGTGTGAATGATTAATTATTTGCCGTTTCATTTATAAGCTGACCAAATTTAAATATAACTAACATTATCATTGTGTTTTAGTGATTTTGAACATATCCAAAATGGCCCTTTGTTTACTTTTTCTCGACCACTCAGAGAAAAAAGTATTGTGATCGTCAAAAAAATCTAACTCGAAATTTTGATAAATGTAGACGTTTATTGACTACCTGAAACAAAAAAAATTGTTTTCACGATGCCATCTGTCTGTTTGTGTGTCTGATTCTCGGCCTGGAGACGAAACCATTTTGTTGATCGAGCTGAAACTTGGTATCTAAGATTTTCATAACGCTCCCCTGAGGAATTTTTGGAATTATATATTTAACATGTATGGTAATTTACAGCGTAAAAACAGATTTTTTTAAATCCTATCTAACTATTTCGATTAAATTAATTTAGTGTCCAGGCACTATTTAACAATAATTGAACTGCACACAAAATGACAACATTTTCTCATGGAAGTGACTTTGAGGTTACTTTATATAGACGGAAATTCCAATGTTGATCATAGCTCAGAAACTATTTGAGATACGAGATAGCTTATCATTGTAGAGTTTTAGTAGGCCCACTATTGAAAATAAATTAAATATTTCTTATAAAAACCAACAGTTTCTTAGCTATATGCATATATATATATATATATATATATATATATGTTTCTGCCACAATGTTTATTATTTCGTTTCATAAATGTTTCTAGTTTTTAGTAAATGTATCTATTTTAAAATACAAGTATGTTGGGTCCAACGTATCAATTTTTGTTATAGGCCTACTTTCTACATGTTTTAGTGTTTTTTTAATACACTACAGTAGGTATAGTATATAAATAAAATATGTGTTTTTAATGTGAATTTAGCTGCATGGAAAAATATTGAAATTGTAAATGTTGAGGGAGTGGAATCGAAACAGGAAAACCTACCGGTTGCTATGAAGAGTGTTATTTTCTTCCAATTTACTGTTTAATTTCCTTTCTCCTTTCAAATATTAATGCATTTCCTTAAAATTCAACCTTCTTATCCGATCTTTTTAATAGAATTGTTATTTTATTTAGATGAAAGCTGGCATATCAGCACGAGAGTGTAGGAATTACTCAATAAAATTAAATATGTACCATAATTTTGCAAGTAATTGAATTGATTTCTATTTTAATTTTCTTAATTCGCTCTAGGATATTGTTTCTAACTTTCGTTCGATGTCTTAAGTGGGTATCTTTGTATATGTGAGATACTGTATTGATATCGTACAGCCTTGATGACGGTACTGTACATGCATATGTTCGTGGGTGATGGCGGCGCTCCTACCGTCAAACGCTCATTTGATATTTAATGAATAAGGTACTCATTTGTTTTCTTTATTATGTTCATATAATTTGAGTAGGAGACAGATACTCTTATACTAAGAACAGTTGTGGGGGAAAAATATTATTAAAATTATTGCTATCTACGCCTTACTCATTGTAGATTCACACATTCGCTGTAAAACGGAGCAGTGCTGATATTTGGTCACGTGACAGCTCTAATCCAATAACAAGTCCGCGTGGCCAGCGTAGCCCGTACTGCTCGAGTAGAGATCATTTCAACTTTTCCAGCAATTCTAAAAAAAACCCAACAGATTAGTGCATGCGCAAACTTTCAAACATGCGTTATTTATAAACACAGCACAATCTCACGATGGCGTATCTCAAAAATGATGATGAAAAACAACGGTTTATTGGAAGCCATGAGGTTTATCGATGACAAAATCAAACCCAGGCAGTAAGTAAAACATTTAATTTTATTTTAAATACAGTAACTTACACTGATTGTAATATTTACGTTTTTATGTTTGACATTTCAATGCATCATGGGTAAACAGGGATTCCCAACTTTCTGCGAATGTGTGAACAGTTGCACCACTAAGAGGTAAGGACTCACTGTACTGCTTTCAAATTTCAACGTACGTGGGAATTAATCTTTAGGGATGAGTAGGTTATTTATTCCATAGCAGGGACGACGAAACTTTTCAAGCCAATGTGCTACTTAAGGATTTTTGAATTTTTAAATAGTCTAGTTGTCCATCTCTTATTTAACTGTGTTAGTGAGTATTTAACAATAAAACAATTGTTGATTTTATCAAATGTAATGAAAAACTATAATAAAATTGTAAATATTTTAATATTACCTAAAATAAAAAAAAGTAAAATTTATTAAATGATCAAAGTGTCTTAGACAATATTAATTTCAATCAATTAAAAATATTGAAAGTAACACTTTCAGTAAACAAAAATACATATGCTATAATCAAAAAAACTCACATAAACTTATTATTCCATATTAGTTTGAAATATGTCTTATTTTGTTATCCAGGGTATTTATGTTCTATTCATAACTTGTAGTCTTCAATAGAACACAAGATGCACTTTAGTACGAGCCAAGAAGATTTCTAAACATTGACTTAATAAAGTTTATTGTGAAATGACATTGAATGGCATGGCTTGACTTAAGAAAAAATCACGAGACGATGTAAAAGTGTTAGGCCTATTCGTTGTTTATTTTTTTCGTGTCAACATGCCCCACAAATCGTGTTGACGTGCCACCCAGTGGCCATAGATTTACCATCCCTATTCTAGAGCAAGGGCACAGCCAACCACCGAAATCTTAGACCACGTGATATATGGTGCAGATGTTAGCAAAATCCCGGCTAATAATTTTTTTTAGCACCGCGTCTTACTACCCGTTCGGGTTATACGCTTTTTAAGTACTAACTACTATAATGGATTAGGAACTAGGAAGGTTGAATTAGAGGAAGTGAACCCGCATTTGCGTGGAGGGGGAGTGGAAAACCATTTAGGAAAAACCTCCCCCATTTCACCCGACCGAGATTCGAACCTCGATCTCCCCGTCCTCAGCAGTCGAGCTCAACACGACAAGCGTGTTAGCCAACTACGCCACCGAGGCGGGTTAATAATTTCATTTCGAATGTAGCTGAGGTAAATCTCAATATTCGATTGTTAATAATCGTAGGACATTATTTATTGAAAGTGGTCAACCTGTTTGTTAACATTATTTCATTCAATTTTCTGAAAGGTTGGGTCCCTTTTTTTTAAACATATCCTGAGTTTTCTTTTTAACACGGTTCTATGATAAAAGAGTCAGGCTATTAGCTAATTATAATATATTATTTAAGGCAACAGAACAAGGTGGGTGTACTAAATGCACCAGCATTGTCCTGTAGAAATGATGGGAAAGCCCATTCCTTGGTATAATAAGTCAGGGATTGAACCCCTGCCTTCTGGATCAGAGTCAAACACGTCATCACACACCTCAATGAAAGCAGAGAAAAATGTATGCTGACAAAGGGTAGGAAAATCATTAAAAGTTTAGAGAGTAGGCAATAAGAGAGGATAAAGAGTCAAAAAAGGTTAATTGGTGAGCCGTAAAAAGTGGTGAAGAAACAGTTATGAAGGAAGAGGGATTAGAAAGAGACGAAGGGGTAATGGAAGTTGAAGTGAGGTCACGTAAATAAATAGTTCTGTCACGCACGAAGCGAGCGTGAGCAGGCTGGTTTTAGTAAAATTTTAAAATAATAAAACTAAATGGAAATTCTATCTCTGTTTTTATAGCGTTTTATTATCATTTGGGTTTTGAGAAATATATAGTATCGACGCAAAATTGGCTTGTGAGAAAATAAAGAACCCAGCAAAGCTAAGGCCGTTGAGAGGGAATGGCAGCGTGTGGATGATAAAGAAAAAATGAAGGAATAATAGAATGTGGATTAAAATTATTTAAGTTGAATACCAAATTTCCTTTTGAACCCTATTGAACCTTTTGCTTGTCGTGTTCCTCCAAAGAAGGATGGTGTTTTTAGGCATTACTACAGTGCTCATACCACTTCTTTGGTGCTGACTGACAGCTCTGAAAAGTCACCAGACCAAATTATGTATCCCTACGCCGGACCATATGATATGCAAAACCATGTGTTTAGCAGCTGTCACTTCTGAGAGTCAAATTTTAAGTTTATACAAGAAACCTATATGACTGTTTTATTTATTTTCTATATATTGTTGACCTTGATATGTTGATGGCCTAGTATTATTAATTTTTTCAAGAATATAATTTTTTTTTTTTTAAATAGCATTTAATCCCATATCAGTTTTTATTGTAATAAATAAAGTTTTAATAAAAAAATTCCAATTATCTTAAAGAAAATTATAAAAAAAATCAATTTTTTTTGTTAATATTAGTATTATTAACAACATTAATAAATGTGAAAAATCTGAATATCAATAACTACAAATAGGAAAAAAAGTCAAACATTTTTAAGAGTATTACAACATGTTGGTGACCTGGTGGTCTAGGGGTAAGGTGTCAGACTTCTGTACTGAGGGTCCGGGGTTCATTCCTCAGTCCCGGCACAAATTTATTTGATTTCCAAACCCTTTCTTGATCTCTGACAAGATGTGTATTAATCACAACTTGTGAATGTGAGGAATGCCAGGCTTCCACCGTGGTTCGGATACCATGTTAAACTGTAAGTCCTCCATTTCATTTCACAATTGTCCTACTGTTACACATTAGTGTAAGTGCGTGTAACCCAAATGGGTATAAAGACAATAATAATAATAATAATAATAATAATAATAATAATAATAATCAGAAAACATTCTAAAGTAGTTTAAAGTAAGGAGTGGTAATAAAGTTAAAACTTAGATAGAAAACTCATAGTTATATGGATTATTTGACTTTTAATATTTAAAAAAAAATTATTTTATTTTGCTTTGCTTTTAATGAGCTACAAAATATTTAAAAAAAATCTACAATAAAGTGATTAACATCAACTGAATTAAAACATGGCTTGACAAGTCTAAAATTCACATATAATATTAAAATTTTATTTACAAAACTTGGATAAAACCAATTAAGGACAAAAAGAAAGTTTTGGTGTTGTGACTAGACATCCTTGATATAGAGATACTTAAAGACTTTAGTGTATAAATCTATTTTACAAATTAGCTTAGATAATAAGATTGATTTTTAAAATGTGGAAATTACAGTTGTGAAAGTGTTTAAACACTTTTTGGAGTGAAAATGCCTTTAATGTGTGTGCGTTGTGTAAGCTTGTATGAGGTTTTCACTAACCTGTACAGAATGATATGGAGCATTGTTAAGAACAATAATGGAAGGTTCCTCGAGGCTAATCAGTAGCTGGTTTTTCATCCAGGTTTCGAAATTTTCCCCGTTCATTTCCCCGTGATAATCTCCTGTGGTCTTCTTTGATGCAAATAATAATTCAGCACCTTCCACAAAGCCCTTTCTTGAACCAGCATGCAAAACTATAAAGCTTTTGCCATCATTCGTCGACCGCCTCTTACAAGTAAATGTTGAATTGTCTTGCCAAAACGACAGATTAATAACTTAACCAAAGTTTTACACAACCTCAGGCTTGTGCTCTCCTTTACAATCTGTTATATTATATTGTTTTAATATGTAGGCCTATTTATAATGACTTTAAATAATTTAACAAACAAAAATCAATATCCTAGAAAATATGTTTAGGCCTATAAAATAAATGTCAATGACAAATCAAAAACTATCCTAATTAACAAAAATCTATTTCATATTCACTCCTCTTAAACAGTTTTAACAATATATCAATATCAATCAATATCCTAGAAAATATGTTTAGGCCTATAAAATAAATAACAATGACAAATCAAAAGCTATCCTAACTAACAAAAATCTATTTTAGATTCACTCCTCTTAAACAGTTGTAACAAAGTTTCTAATAAAAATACAATAACTTATAACTTGAAGTCTTAGTCTGGTATTTATTTAATAAACACTAGATAAAGACTCGAAAGTAATTTTCATTACACTTCACAGATTTTTTTGAAATATAAAAATTTTAAAACTCGAGGTTTGGCCTAGAGGGCAACACAACACCATCTTGGGGTTAAAAGATTTATTTTATAGTCTTGATAGACTTAAATTTTCGAATAAAGTATATAGATCACTGAGAAACACTCGATATTTTATTTTATCACACGCTTTAATGTTATATTAGATAAATAATTATTCAAAGATCACCAAAAAATCCGTTTATTTTCCGAGGATAACACGCTCACACAACGAAATAATATTCACAAAAGAACACACAGATTACTAACTAGCCAAATTAATGTTCAAAAAAGACACTGTACTATTCAAATTAGTAATAAAATTATTAACGGGTAGCATAGACACGCATAAATACCAATAAATAGTACTAAACTATATAAAGTATTTTGTTCAACTTGTTGATTGACGCACGTGGTTTTAATAACTCTATTTTTTACGATAATTCAATGTTATACTGTATTTTAAAAGTGTAATATTTTGGTTATGAGAATAACCGTTTAGTTCGTAGCTTAATATTGAAGTTTTCTTTTGCTGTTTAATTAAAATTAATTATTAAAAGCAAGAGAACGTTAAAAGTGGACTTAAATCTTGTAAACAAACATGGCCACTGGGTAAAAGCCAGTTGTTGACGTAGAATAGAAAGAGGCCCTGTGGCAGGAATTCGGCCATTGTGTTAATACTCGTTGTTTACAAGATTTAAACTTTATATTATTTCACAAACATTTTGAATGTTATTTCCTCTTTATTACCACAAACCATTTATTTATGTTAAAGATATACGAGGGCAGCTATAAAAATATTAATATCTGAATATAATAACATTAAATGTAGAATTTTACGCTCTATTTAACCGGTAATTGCCACAAGAATGAAAAGAAAAACTAAAATGAAATCACTAAACTTTTTTTCTTACATTTGATTATGAAAAGAGAAATTATACTGTAATCTTTGAGGAAGTATTGTTAAAAGTGATTGATAATATTTTTAGTAATTATAATAGTAGTAATTAGTAAATAATAATTGTTTCCAAATATGGTGACAAAAGTTATTTTTAGAGAATGTTGGCGTAACTGACACCATTTGCTAGCTTCTGCTAGCTGTCATGTAAAACCACAAAAGTGGTAAGTCCACTTTTATAGCTTTCATTCTTCTTAACCCATACGATGAATCGACCTTGGACACGTTTCAACATTCACAGTTCACGCGCAAATGTTGTCAGCTAACCTAACCTAACCTAACCTAATCTCACACCCTAAAAAGCACGGCTGCCTGGGAGTTGGATCAAGCAGAGTAGCTGCCCTCCACCCTCTCCACTAGATATGAGGTTTAAAATACATAAATCACAGCCATGACAATAAAGTTAAAATAAGTCGAAGAGAAAATGAAATGGTTATTTGAATTTCCTCTATCTCACCCGCCTCGGTGGCGTAGTTGGCTAACGCGTTAGTCGTGTTGAGCCACTCGACTGCTGAGGATGGGGAGATCGAGGTTCGAATCTCGGTCGGGTGAACTGGGGGTGGTTTTTCCCAAATGGTTTTCCACTCTTCCTCCACGCAAATGCGGGTTCACTTTCTCTAATTCAACCTTCTCAATTCTTAATCCATTAGAGTAATTAGTACTTAAAGCGTATAACCCGAACGGGTAGTAAGACGCGGTGCTAAATATAATAAATCCTATATCTTAAATTACTAGTTTCATGTGCATGCGTTTGTGTGACCTAGAAATTGATTATTTAGTTTATTGGCTCATGAATTTTATATTTTACGTTTAAGTTCTATACATATTTAATAGTATATGCGTTCTTTACAGAGTTCAAATCTAAAAGCTTAGTATAAAATGTTGCCTCACCAGTTAGAAAACAACACACAAAATAAA
The DNA here is from genome assembly GCA_902151425.1 of Timema shepardi. Lineage (NCBI taxonomy): Eukaryota > Metazoa > Arthropoda > Insecta > Phasmatodea > Timematidae > Timema > Timema shepardi. The sequence continues at coordinate 22,296 of CABFVX010006504.1, forward strand.
ACTTTCATATGTTGGGCGTGTGTAAGTTTTCCAAGCATGATATGTTCGTGGATGTTTTTAGATGATAAGTTAGCGATACTTCAGTGATTCCAGTGACGGGGATATGATATATATCATAGAACACCAGGTTGTTGAGGGGAAAGGAATCGAATGGAATTTTGGTCCAAATGTGACTTTTTAACCGAATAAAAATATAGTTGGTTGCGATCAATCGTGCTAAATATTCACTTATAATTATTATTATTAAAATATATTTTTCTCATACCCATGTCTGGAACAATTACACGCATTATTAGTCAAGTGACAACCCTAGGGTAAATGCCAGACTATCCAGTGAATGGTCACTGGCTGCCAGAAGTTCATCAGTGTGTCACAATGCCATAAAAATTGTGTGACGTGGTGAAGTTTTACAACCGCTAAATAAATCATTGGTACCCCTTGTGCTCGCGAGCAATAAATACCATGGATATGCAAAGATTACTTCAATTTCACAGTCAAAATAACAAACAATTAAAATAGAGAAACAAAATCTGTTTGGCAAAGCAAAGTGTGTTTAAAAAAAAACATCAATTTCTAGCTTTTTATTTTGAGGGAAGGAGCAGTTGGGGGGTAGAATGTGATGTTTAACCTCCCAACCCCTGTAACTATACACTGGTGAGTGATACTGCTTTCATGTTTAGCTCAAAACTCTTTTAAATGCAACAGGCCGTTGTTTTTTCCAATTGTAGTTGAGGAGTCATAAATAACTTTAAAGTCAAGCTATGTGTTTTAATAACAAATCTTTGCTCATAAGTTAATAACGGCCAGAAATATAAGAAGGCAAGGAAGGTGCTTCGTGAGCTGCAGAATCGCCCTTGATGGCTCGCGGACCTTATTTTGTTACTCTTTCAGAGTAAGTGGGATCGCGTACAACTATCGAATTGAACACCCATATATTCATGTGTTTTCTAACTGTACTCGGCTAATACAAGTGTGTCTGTATTATTCCAGCAGTAAAGATCAATAGGCACATTAAAATAAATACATTGTTCTACCTCGATGGCCACAAATTCTAAGGCTTCACTCACAAAAATGATCGGACTGTCGGTGACGGGAAGATCAGAACTCGAATCCCGGTTGGGTGTGTTAAAAGTGTTTTTTACTTCATGGTTTCCCAGTATTTCTCCACAATGTTGCGGGCACATTTCTTCACACTGTTGCGGGCACATTTCTTCAAAATTCCACCTTACTCATCCTTACCTCATTTTTCTATGTGGGTATCCCGAACGGGTAGTAAGAAGCGGTGCACTACATTTTTTTTAAATACATTGGTCCACTGCTAGCGCTCTCCAAATATTAACGGTACACTTATTGCGATCCTATGCATGGTGGCAATAAATACATTGGTCCACTGCTAGCGCTCTCCAAATATTAACGATACACTTATTGCGATCGTACGCATGGTGGCAATAAATACATTGGTCCACTGCTAGCGCTCTCCAAATATTAACGATACACTTATTGCGATCGTATGCATGGTGGCAATAAATACATTGGTCCACTGCTAGCGCTCTCCAAATATTAACGGTACACTTATTGCGATCGTACGCATGGTGGCAATAAATACCCGTCCTCTAGGCCAAATGGTTTAGTGTTCGATCACTAGGAGAACCTGGTTGGATTCCGGGCGATGATGACGAGTATATTGACTAATTCTGTACCAGTTCAAGAGTGTCCGTCAAACACGCTTTCACTGAGCTAGCTTTGCGTGCTATTTTCAGTATCGACGGGATAAAAGTACGACTATCATGTTTCTAAATATATCCACACGCTACCGTTTAACTCTCTAACAACATGCTTCGTAGGCCGCATGTTCTAGGAGCGTTTAGCCTATGACTCTTTTCATGCAACATGTTGCATGCAACTAGGCACACAGGAGATGCACGTTGTCCCAAAAGTAGTTGTGCACCTAGCCGCAAGTGGGCGCGAGTTCTTCCCATCCCCATAATATTTGGGGTGCGTGTTTCAACACACTTGCTTCACAGTCCCTTGACAAGGTTGGAAGATGGTGTCGCTGGTTTTTATAGTTGTTGAGTAGTTGTTTATAGTTGTGTTTTCCGTGATTTTTTTCTCTCGTGATGGAGTGGGTTGCCGAAAAACAACTAAATTTATCAATAAGTATCAGAGACATCAATTTTTGTGACGGTGATCATACACACACACACACACTTTTGATAATATTCCGGCACTCAACGAACGTTATTCTAGAAACTGACTCATCCAGAACTCACGGCACTACAGTTTCTATTTACGCCGTAAAATGATGATAGCTGCAGCGACGCAAGCAGCAAGTACTTCCTGCGAAGACCTATCTAGGCACACTGACGCATGGAAAGAGAGGCAAAAAAGAGAACAGGTCGGGTTGCATGAGGCCAGACATAAGAGGCATATTGCAAGACGCACCTAAAGAGGCATGTCTCTGCGCATATAATGTTGGATGAAATGAGGCATAAGTTTAAATGCACCTTTTACGTGTCACTCTAGTAATAGATTAGACTTCCCTTGACGGAAAGATTGGAGTTTGAATCCCAGTCGGGTGTACTGAGGACGATTTTTCCTAAATGGGTTTTCACCCTTACTCCACACTAATGCAGTTACACATGATCTAAATTCTACCTTCATCATCCCTAGCTCATTAACAAAATCAGTACCTGAACAGGAAGTAAGACGTGGTTTAAAAAAAACTAGAATTGAGAACACTATTGCGCATGCGCTGCTCTGATAAAGGTCGCACAGTTGTTGGTTTAAATCTATGCTGTGTATGTAGCTATTTAAGTAAGATGATGAGACATAAACCCCATCTACTGACAGCAAATAAAAGCTACCATATCTACTCTCATGCATTCATTCATTCACCGATCCATTTGATATTATGTTGATTTGTTGTAACTTTTAGCAATCAACACTTTCACAAGAAATAATTGGTTTTTATACATGTTTTTATTTGAACCAATTTTACATATTCTCCTAGCTGTCAGTTACCATCACTCGTATGGCGAATTGACTATATCAGCGCTGAGCAATCTTGGTGTTATAAGTTTTGCTACATTATTAATAAATCAAAACTTGGAAATAAAAATACCCATATTATCTATATTGAGTTTGTAAATAAGGCTACACATAATGGCATATATTATTAATATATTACAACCTGGCTACATCAACGGGATCACTCTAATTGTGGAATAAAGTATACCCTTCAGCCAGTGCACACGAACTGCTGAACAACCTGAAATCCCATCCAACTCCTAACCCCCTTAGGTGAGTCAAGATCAAGGCCAGTTATACGTTTAACTTGGAAACAATAACATATTTAATACAGTCATAATTCAGAATTGTTCGTGACTGATTTCAAAGTTTTTATCTTGTACAACTTTGCAGTTAAAGTATCTTAGGTAGTTTTTTTTATTCATTCATCTATTTACTTTTTACAATGAATTTTAATAAGCGTTTTAGAAGAATATACAGGTTCAGGTTAAATTAGAATGGTCTGTTTTTATTTATAGTCATATCGTTTTGTATATTTAGATGGTCAATATTCGATTCGAAACATGGAACTGAAGCAAATGTTGATTAAACGAGAGAAACCATTAATTATTTTCAAAAACTATAAGCTTCGACGCATACATGGGCCGAAGAGGAGTGGTGAAGTGTTATGGTGTTGCACAAAAAACTGTTGTACGTCAAGGTTGTACACGCTGAGGTGTTTTTATTTTCCCACAAACCAAGGGAACTCATAATCTCGAGCCCAGTGAGGCGCAGATAAACAGAGACATCATCAACAATTCTGTGAAAAGGAGGGCGGAAGGCGAACTGTCGTAGCTACCATCAAAAAAGACGTTCGACTCACATTTCACTTCATCGTCGTTGGTGAGGATATCGGTTTAGGGGAGGCCAAATAAAGAGATTGATATATTATGGTGGATTTTTCCATTCTCACTCACGCTAATGTGGGTTAACTTCTTTTAGGTGAGCCTCCTTATTCCTTATCCTAAACTGTTAGGCCTACTCGTACATAAAACTTAAAACTTTCTCAATAAAAATCTAAACTTGCATTTTCCTAACAAAAACATATCACGTAACGACTTACACACTAAGGGCCAGTTTCATAGTCAAATTTAGTACACCTCAAGTGCGGCGCTACACTAAGTACATGACTACACCTACCTAAACCAGAATGGAATGGGCCGTTCTCGCATAGGAAACTGGCCCATTCCATTCTGGTTTAGGTAGGTGTCGTCATGTATTTATGTAGCGCCGCACTTGAGGTGTACCAAACTTGACTATGAAACTGGCCCTAACTTAACACAGGATAGTATGCCTTATAAAACAAACTTAGGGCCAGTTTCATAGTCAAATTTAGTACGCCTCAAGTGCGGCGCTACACTAAGTACATGACGACACCTACCTAAACCAGAATGGAATGGGCCAGTTTCCTATGCGAGAACGACCCATTCCATTCTGGTTTAGGTAGGTGTCGTCATGTACTTAGTGTAGAGGCGCACTTGAGGCGTACTAAATTTGACTATGAAACTGGCCCTTAACTGAAAGCAGAATCTGCGGAGTAATTCACACACTTCAAGTGGACCCATGATGCACTGCAACGCTAACGTAAAGCAGCTGACTATCAACAGATTTTATTTTCTAGTAGATAGACATCTATTTTAGATAATTGTCCCGATGGATGTTTTCAAATTATTATTATAATGCTGTGTCGTGGCACAATCCAATACATCGATACATACGTTTTACATTTACGGGTTATTTCAAATCTCCTCACAAAGGCCAACGAAGCTGTCTGCTAGCTTCTGGCTGTACAGTGCATGTGTCGTTAAACATGCATACACGCTGATTTGATAGGGTTAGTTCTGAAATTTGATTGGTTCTTCTATGCCGAACATCTCGGACTAGCGGACAAAATAGAGATGAGTTGAACTTAAGCAGAACAGCCCACGCCGAAAAAGCGGAAATCTTGTGATTGGCTTAGAGATCGTCACGTGACCACATTTCTGTTTTGCGCTAGTTTTTCGATGAACGTGTGAGCCCACAGTTACCCAGTGGTTCCCAACCTTCAACTGACGCTCTATTTGGTAGATAATCAACATGATAAATTATAACGTCTCCCTATACTCTATTCCTTGGAATAATAAATTATTTATTGTCACCTCTTTATTTGATACAAAATCAATGAACCACTGGCATGATAGTGGTAGAAAAAAAATGACAAGATTATCTTGATGGTTGTACTGCTTTGTTTTAATCGGTTCTTGAATATTGGGTTTGATGTCCGACAGAGCACATCGCAAATCACTTTCCACTTCAAGTCGACCTTGCTATTGAATTTTTTTGAGAGTCCAAGTTGAAAATTCGGCGTTGCTGTACGTGGCCGCATTGGTACACTGGATATCATCGCTGAGGTAATTGCATGTTTCTATTGGAGAAACAGCGTTGCCATTCTCTCGTTTTTGTGTGGTCAATCTCCCCTCAAATATAGGACAAGTTTCGCAACGCTGGCTAGTCTAGGTTGCCAGTAGCGCCTTCTTACATCAACACAGCACTTTCCGACATAACTGAGTGCGAGGAGATTTGGCAACATTTGACTGAGAGAGAGCGAAGATAAAGATTCCCTCCATAAGACCTGCAGTCCCCCCAGAAACGATATTGGGTATGAGCGCAGCGTTTTTCAAACCTTGTGGCATGAAGCCCTTGGGCACAGCCAGTTATCTTAGGCTCCGTGAGGCCAATTTAAAATATTACTTATTTGTTTTTCATACTATAAAATAGTATCAATGGATTGCCAATTTCTTACAGTCTGAATAAAGGACACTTTTGAAAGGTGCTGCAAGAACACGTGAGTTTTTTGTTTGCTGTATAAATTATAATGCAAAAGTTAACTGTCACTATTGAATGTTCATAATATTAGTGTAAGAAATGCTATGAGGGTTACAGCAGGTATTATTTATGGTGCAAGGTCTCCTTTGGTCTGAAAAGTTTGAGAACTCCCGTCTTAGGGGTTGAATAGAAAGGAGGTTTGGGGGTGAATTTGAGGCTTACGAGCTTGAAAACAAAGACGTGCATGCACACTTTTGACTGGTCACCGGATTTATTACAACTGGTACAGTAGCCCCATGGCTTCTTTGGTGCTGAGTGACAGCTCACAGCTGACAGATAACGGCTTTGAAAAGTTAACAGACCAAATTATTTATCCCTACACTGAACCATATGATCTGAAAAAACATGTGTTAAGCAGCTGTCACTTCTGATAGTCAAAATGTAGGTCAATACCTAAATGTTGGCTGTCAGAAGTCAGCTGTGGACTGTCAGTCAGCACCAAAGAAGTCATGGGGATAGTGTAGGCAGTGTTGCCAATACCACAAGAAATAATTATCTTAATTACTTTGGAAAAGTTATTTAAATAAAAAATATCTTCAATTTTTGTAAGATTTTTAACGTTATTTCAGAAGTGTTCCACGCCCCACTCCTGGCAATTCCTCGCGCCCCCCAGGCTGAGAACAAATTGCTCAAACTGGTTAGACTCTGAGCACCAGTCATGACGACGAACAGCAGTCTATTGAAGACCTCGGCGACCTCACTTTGATGTTTAGAGTGAGGATAGAGAATAGGGGAGTGGAACCCGCAGGACGGATCAATCAATGTCCCCCTGTTTGAAGCGTGGCGAGGTGTTCAATGCCTCCCTCTTGTCAGACCGGAAGTGACGAGCGTGTCACCTTCCCTTGGCTTTGTTACGGGGTAATTTCACTTCGACCTCTCCAAGGGCAGTCAGGCTGCAAGGTCCCCACGTCACACCCATGGAATAGCTTCCAAAAGGAACCATTTTTATGACCCATACACACTGCCGATATTTTAGTACTTAATCCGTTAGAGCAGTGGTTTTCAACCTGTGGTGCACGTACCCCAGGAGTGCTCAAAGCTAATTTAGTGAACGCGGACTTTTATTTTATGCTCCAAGTTAACCTGATTTGAACCTAATGTTCTCGGACACCAGCCCCAGGGTTTCATGGGCTATTATTGGTTTTATGTTTTATGCAAGCCTATTTTCATTCAAATACGAATTTAGTCTACTCAGGCATGTTCTTTAACTTTTTATGCCTAAGCCACAAATAATTTTGACCAAAGTGGCACTTTTAAGTTTGTAAACTTTTACCAAACCAAATTATAAGTATTGATTGTTGGAGCCTGACATGTAAAATATTTAGTTAATTTGTCATGGAACCACTTTGGTGGCCCCATGGTCTAAGGCGCTACTCTTGTAACAGACTAGACTGTCGGTGATGGGGATATCAGGGTTTGAATCTAGGTCGGGTGTAGTCAGGATGGTTTTCCCTGAATGGTTTTACACTCTTCCTCTACGCTAATGCGAGTACACTTCCTCTAAATTCAACCATCCTCATCCCTAAAACAATAGCGTAACTAGTACGTCTGCGTATAACCCGAATGAGATGCGGTAATAAAAAAGTCATGAAGTGTTTTAATCAAAATAATGCATTTCCCTGGGTTGGTGATTAGTATTAAAACTCGTACGAATGGGGAACATAGTTTTATTCTGTAATTTGTGTATTTATTTTAAAATAATAAATCCCAGGGTACTTGGTATAAATGTTAATGAAGAAGGGGCTACTCGACTATGATTCGGTTGAAAACCGCTGCCCTTAAGAAAGTTATATTGAAATAATAAATTGCAGCTATCACGAATAACCAGTGAAGTCTTCGAAATAAACGTCGCGTATTCACACGATCATTGTTTTTATCCCCGTTTTGTGATTAGCTGTTGATGTTACCAACAAAAACTTGAATTTATTTCTGGAAACTGTTTGTATATACAAGATATTATTCATTCTTAAAAAATGTCTTATGTCCTCGATTTGCCAAATAGTCCTAAATTAATGCCATTAAAAATTATATGGATCAAATAACAAGGGCTTATTTTCCAATGAGGTTGGAGAAGCAAAGAATCTTGTTACTTTTCCTAATTGCATATTTAAATATTTTCTTATATTTTTTACAATTTTATCCATAATTGCTCCGTCATTCGTTTTGTGAATAAATTCACTGCTCGAAACACTGGCGTCGAATGTTAAACATGTAAAATGTACTTCTCCACTTAAGCATTTTGCCCGCATGAGTTTAATGAGCACGCACGCTCAAGCGAAGGAAATTTGCTGTCATTAACGATCACGTACACTAGTGTTGTGTGTAACTGCTCAGGCCGATCCCATATTCACGGTGAACTGTTCGCTGTGATTTGTGTTCAGCAGTAGTACAACGGGTGTGATAGTAGTAGTAATTTCTTCGTGATGTTTTCATTGTTGAAACAAAATAAGAAGAAAAACTAAAATCGTGAGTGAGACGTTTGTATGTTAATCGCTGTAAGACTCCGTTGTCAAACACACAGGATTGCGAACATTTTAACATTTTCACCGGAATAACACCTGAACACTTTGAATTCTCAATAAAGGTAAGCGTAGTAAGACACAAGATTGGGAATAAGGACACACATTCCAGATAATCAGTAGGTACTTGTAAAGTATCGTATTTCTGTGGCTACGCAGGCATAATGTTTATTATTCCTGTTGTAATATTATGTACCACACTGTGGACTCTACAATGTAGGGTACTTTTCTTACTCGTGTATTAGCTTGATGCACTTCTTAGTGTTCCATTTCATTGTTGAACTGCACGGAGCCACGCAAAGTTACTATTCTATGTCAGACGCAACGCACAGCACGAACACCAACATAAATCGTCCACACTGAGCACAACTGACCCCATGCACATTACCGACAACCGACGGATAGCGCGAGGAGTGTTCGCGAGCATGTGAGCACGCTCATTCTGTTCGGTGAAACATGTCCACACTGGCACATTGTCTCCTGTTCACGTACGCTCATTCTGTGCGGTGAAACACGTTCACACTGGCACATTGTCTCTTGTTCGCGCACTCTCATTCTGTGCGGTGAAACACGTCCACACTGGCACATTGATCTCTTGTTCACGCACTCTCATTCTGTGCAGTGAAATATGTCCACACTGGCACATTGTCTCCTCTTCCACCTCGGTAGTCGAATGGCTTAGGGTATCATTCTTGCACTAAACTAGATTGCCGATGAGGGGGAGATGGGAGTTCAAATCGTGGTCGGGTGTATTGAGGGTGGTTTTGCCTAAGTGGTTTACCACACTTTCTCCATGTAAATGGGGGTACACTTTTTCTTAATTTAACCTTACTATCATTTCAAACGGGTAATCAATGGTGCAGGAACGGGAGGTACGGGGGGGATTATGCCCCCTTACCCCCTTAAAAATAGTAAGGGGTAAAAATGATCATTTTTACCCCCTCTACCCACCCAACAATAATATAGTAGAGCATTTGGATAATGTTAATATCTTGTTGAAGCAAGATACAAAGTTCACACTAAGTTAACATATCAAAAATAAAATGTGCTTGAAGCACACACTGGAAAGATTTTGAAAACTCTGATATTGATAACAGCTACTTCAGCTACTGCAGAAGGAAGTTTTTCAATGCTTGTACGAATAAAAAACTATCTTCGCTCCACGATTAGGCAGCGTAGACTAAATCACCTGTGTCTGTTTAATGCACACCCTGAGAGATTCAACAAAATTGTTAGTGGTTTTATAGCTAATAGCGAATATAGGGCAGAGGTGTATGGAAACCTACTTTAATTTTCATTGTTACATCATTTTTAGTTGAGCTGCTTCAGATATAATTTGTCTTCATTTGTTTTGTGTGTATTAATTCTAATGTTTGGCATGACTAAAATAATTGAGCAAAATGCACAATGGGACCGTTAAATACAGGTATCCCTTGCTATACGAGATCTCACTTTATGCGTGTTCGCTATAACGCGATTCAAACAAAATTAAAAAATAATTGCTTGGTCGGCTGTAATTTCGGAGTCACCTGTGCGGTGGTGGCATCGTGACCTTGTGCGCTCGCATTCCAGTGATAGATAGCAATGATCTTTACTGTACAGTTTGGTGTTAGGGGGATGGTATCGACAACATTGGAGATGCAGGGGCAGAATTTAGGAACTGTCTCAAAAATGTTATCCCCTAGAAAAGCACATGAGTATTTTTACCGCCCCCCACCCCCGACCCACCCAAAGAAAAACATTCCTGCGCCATTGCGGTTAGTAATACAAGGCCGCAAAAAAAAAACCTCTTCGTTTGTTTATCCGGTAGCAAATCCAACTAGACAAATTACACAATGGTAGTATATCTTATAGAATAAGTCAAATCTTTAATCGGTCAAGATTAGATTGGTACCATTCAGGCAGTACCGGATTCATGCCTGAGCTAAATAAGCCACTGTTTAGGGCCGCAAAACATTTCAGAATTCGTTGACGTATGAGGGGCTTTTAAAATTGTATTTGTACTTAATATATAATATAGATTCCCCCCCTCTGACCCCCCCACTTAATTCTCATTCCCGTAAAATTGTTGGGCTCGCTNCCCCCACTTAATTCTCATTCCCGTAAAATTGTTGGGCTCGCTAATTTATCCCCGTAAAATCTACGTGCTGAAACTTGGGCTCATCTTGGAAATCTTGTGTTACTGTATTTACAAAAGAGCTGACATAGTTACATTTACTATTCATAGATGGTAGCATCAGACGGCAACGTCTAAGACGTTCTTTTATTCACCAATATGGAAGCAATATTATGACTATTCTTATGTATAATGATAACATATTGCTAAGGAGAAAGGTTGCTTTCACAGCTATAGAGAATAAAAAATTAACTGAGCGCAACAATGTATCAACAAAAACTGTTTCCACTTGGCATAATGTGCGTGGAAAATGACAATCTGCGTAGCATAATCATTTTAGGATATAATTAATTTGTTATTTTTACTTTTAGGCAGGTAAGGAAGAAAAATGTATTAAATTGTAGGCCTAACTGATGTCATTTTTCTGATTTTGAAAACCAGTTCATTATTACTTGTATTTATAAAATTAACCCTGATTTCTTATTTTGACAACATTTTGTAAGTAAAATTTTATTTTAGAATTGCATTTAGACTACCTAGCGTTATACTATATTATAATCAATGATAGAGATGTAATCAATAAATGCATTCATTTGGAAATTAATTGTATTCTTCACTTTAATTGTCTTGTTATTAACTACTATTAAAATTTAGGCCAGTATAATGTTTTCAAGTTTTGTGATACCTTCTGGGTGTAATTTTTACGAAGGAGCCTCCAAGCTTTATATAGATTAGGGCTTCACCAAGTCTAAATCCGGCATTGTGCTCAGGGTAAACAGTTTCTCTCAAAATTACCATAAAAATACGAACTCCAAATATTTTCTGAAGGAATCCTATATTTTAAAATATAGGTCTGAGGTGGACACCCCTTATCGCCAGTACTGAGAACGGCTATTATTCTATTTTGAAGAAAATTAATAGCATGTATTCAATCTGCTAGAACTGTGTTCTTAATATAAAAGTAATTATTCCCATCGTGTGAACGTCGAAATGCTACCTGCAGCCAATAACTAAACACAAATGGTGGCTAGGTCTATTTAACCTCTGATCCCTCGGGAATGAGTGACAGCTAGTTTGGTTTTAGCGTTGAATGAATATATGTAGATATGTAACTAGTGAAATAATTTGGATGAGCCGCGTAGAGAGTTTTTTCCTATTCTTCGATACTTCTATAATAGTATATACTTTCAACGGTCTTAGGTTGGTACAGGGTTGTTGGTTGTGGGTGGGGGGAGCAAAAAAAAAATTCCCCTCCATTAAGTCTTCAAATAATGAACATGTACATTTTTGTATTTATATATACTATAATTAATTTAGCAATCACAACTAAAATAAACACTTTATTGTACACACAGAATTATAGCTAGCAAGCTTTTATAAAATTTTGTGTAAGAATGGACACAAATTTAGTATAAATAGCACATGTTCCAGAATTAGGTGTGGGTTTTATATTTACATTCATAACTGTTTCCAGCATATGGTCTGGGTCAGTCTTTTATTAAAGCCATATATTTTCCACTTATAGGCCTGTCATAGCTTCACATGCCTTTTAATCTAACCTAATACTAGGACAGGCACAGCATCCAGTCCCCAGCCGTTAATTTATCACTGTGAGAGGGTAAGCCCAATGATACATTTTTCGGTCATGCCGGGAATCGAAGACGGGACCCCTAGCTCAGTAGGCAGACAGGCTACCAACTAACTAAGCTAAGGTGTTGGACAGCTGTGGTTCAATTTTTTTTATTATTACAAGGCACCCTTAATCGAGAATTGCGTCACCTATAAATATATTATACACAAAAACAAATAAGGGTACTTTACCTAAACCAACCAAAATAAAAAGTTTATTTTTTGCATATTGTGCGATTCCAATTCACACAAATATATCACACACAGAAATAAATAAGGGTACATTACCTAAACCTATAAACGCAACAAGTTTATTTTCTCCAATAATAGTGCTGATTCCACTTTTTATAAATATGATAACTATATCGTTTTGAAATATATTATGTATGATTTTCTAAACGTCAACATATAAATGAAGTACAAATATATTATTGTGATTGTGACTTTTTTATCTCATATGATTTATCATTTTGTTTTACTTCTTCCAGTCTCCTTGAATTAAAACAAGAAGAATGGATTTCATTTTTAAATGAATAGATCAAGCTTCTTGAACTGTAACAATTTAAGTTAAAGCAAGTAAAAAAGAGATTTTTGTTAAGATTTTATCAAGTTCCTGAATAAATTTTCTTTTTATACATTTTTTTCCCTTTTACCCAATTTTAAAACAAAGGCTAAACATTTTCTGGAGCAGCACCCCCAGTAATTCTAGCTACGAGCCACCACTGGGGTGGGGTGGGGGGTAGTTTACTGATGAATTATTTTTCAAAAACTTGAAATATTTTACAAATGGCCTTAACGATTTGTTTTAAACTGGGTATTTAGGGAATGTTTGGCATGAAAATTAACAGTATATATTTGTTTTTTGGAGTAAAAACTCATTTATGGGTAGTTTACCGATGGCTTACTTTTCAAAAATTTGAAATATTTTTAAAACTGCTCTAATGATTTGGTTCTAAATGGGTATCTTCAGAGTGTTTGAGACAAATAGCCCTGTATAGTTTGTTCTGGTTTAAAATTCGATAACGGGTCTTTTACTGAGGAGTGATTTTTGAACATTCGAATTATTTAGAAAATGGCTTGCTATAACTATTTTTCTTAAAAGTATATCTGGGGAGTGTTTGACATGAATATGACAAATAAAGATATATACACTAATTCTGGGGGTGAATTTGTTTATGGATAGTTTACTAATGACTGACATTCTTTAATTTGAGTATCTTAAAAATTGCTTTAGCGATTTGGTTCAATATTGGTATCAGAAGACTATTTTACATATCAATAATAATGTATCTTTGTATAAAATAAATTAATTTAAAGTTAGTTTACTTAAAACAAAAAATTTGAATGATTTGGAAATGGACCTTAAAGATTGGCTTCCTAATGGGAATAGTTTATTAGTTTTTCATAATAATTAGAAATAAGTTTGTATTTTTACCGATAAATAATTTTATGGTGGCTTATAAATAATTTATTTTTGAAATTTTGAATGTATTTAAATATATTTGAACAATTTGGTTTAAAACATATATAAAGAGTAATTATTGTAATTAACAGGATGATTTGTATATTTTTATGAGTAAAACTTATATAAGGTTGTTACTTAATGCACTCATTTAATGGTCTCGTTTCATTCATGTGGTATTTTGCAGCTTGAATTACTTATAAGTAACTAGGTGTTTTAAACACATGGACTATGTTTAGCTACCGAATATTTTAAAAAAGTGTTAAGAGTGAAAGATATCAACAAAAACACAGTAATTTATAGCTTAGGAACTATCCTGTATAAACTATGTATTCCGGTTACCTAAAAAATTATATGAAGCATGAAATACACCAAAAACACAAGAAATTATAGCTGAGCATACTATTGTCAAAGCTATGAATAGGGTAGTAAGACGTAGGGCTTAAAAAAAACTGTGAATCTTCAATAGTTTGCTAACGTAAATATTTTATTTCAACCAACATCTCTCAGATAAAAACTAGAATTGTCCTTGAGCAACTCCCACACCCCCCTCGCTATATATCCAGGAAAACCTTCAAGCACTAATAGGGTTTATAAATGGTAGACGGGAAGTAAAGTGACCAATCTCACACACGATTTTTAATACTTTTACCTAACTTTAGTTTTAACAGGATTTCACTTTATTATAGTAAAAAAATAGTAATGCTAGCAATGGAAACGTAAACCAATAGCTATGAGACATTACTTGTAAAAAATTTGAGTTTCCTTTTCAACACACTGTTAAAATTTAAAAATAGTTAAATCATTAAGATAATATATTTTTAAAATTATATCATTGATTTTATTTGAAATGTAATAAGTAATATCTTTTCAGTGTTTTAATACCTTTAATATGACATAAGAATAATATTGTTATCATTTGTGGTTGTTGGGAAAACCTGGTAATAATATTAACATTAAGTTAAATGGGAATAATGCGGGTTGCGTTAAGTGTAAACCTCACTCTTAAGCTGCCACTTTTGAGAGATGGTATCAATTTTTACAGACGTAGAATTAAAATATTGATTTTCTCTTTGCTCAATATTAGTTATTTTACATTCATTTGAGAGCTCCACGATACCAATACATATTCTGATGCGTACGGCAGGGAAGCACGAGAACAAATTAAATAATGTACCACAAGGTTTTTAGAGGGGGTGGGGTTAACTCCCATACCCTTCCTTCATATATGAAAAATTTAATATTACATCTATAGTAGTACATAAATATGCATACCAGTTCATGGATCTCAGGAGAGGGAGGTTAGAGGGGTGATCGGATGGTGTGTGTGTGTGTGTGCGTGTGTGTGTGTGTGTGTGTGTATCCGTCAGGTCGAGAAGGGTGGAAAAAGGCAGGTCAGCTTCTACTCGACTAATTTATTTTCTCTTTAAATACTTTTTCCAAACAGTTTTTCCTTAAATTTATTTCTTCCTCTCTCTTTATTTCTCTTACTATCCATCCAGGCAATATCCTTCTGTGCCTCATCTAAAAAGATTATACTTTTATACTTGCAAATGAGGGCTAATTTCCTCTTAGTACAATTTTTCCTATTTCTTTTTCATGTTAATGTGGGTACACTTTTAACCTTGCTTGTCCTTAACACAGTAGCATAATTAGTACGTATCCCAAACAATCAGATATGGCGCTAAAAAAACTCTACACGATAAAACTTTAGTGAAATATCGTCAACAAAACGGTATCGGTATGTTCGTTTCTTCCAGAATGGCTCTTAATATGAACCAACTTAAGCGCTGTTACTTTAGGTCAAAAATTTCATAAAATAAGTAACTCTCTGTTAAAAAAAAACCACTCTATTAACAGCAATCTCAAAATTAAAATTTAATTGTGATGAGCAATGCTATTAAAACAAAATTACACTTATAAATATGAGTTAAATAATTCTTTGCTCCTCACTTATGTTGGAACTCGTCGTCTCCCTTTTTAATGTCAACTACTTCAATCTATCACGGGCGTGCAGATCACGCAGGCACATACCTTTATTCCTTCTCTTTGGCTAGAGCTTTTCCCAGTGGTGGCACCAGACACCAACATTATGCGTAGCTGCACCAAAAGTACTTTTCACGGGGTTTCTCACGTAATCACTCGAGTACTGAAGACGCATGTCATTTACTCAACATTCCCGCTGATAGCCAATGTTTTATAAAATCAAAAATTATGCTCTAAAATAAATCGAACATCGAACAGGACGAAGTAGATTGAACTTTTCAACACTAAAAAATATATAGTATCATTGAAAAACGTTCGGTGTTATAGTTAAATGTATTTAATGCTATAATCATGATCTTTACTTCAGTACTGGTGTCAAATATTGTCATTATCAAACTGGAAACGCATTTTAGAGAGTAAGCACCATTAATATGTTTATTTATATTTGACATTCTTTAGTCCAAACACATAAACGTAAGTTGGTATGAAGCTAGTACGCTTAGTAAGACGCCATGCTAAATAGTACAGTACATTAAGGAATGTAAAAGAATACAACTACGTCAACACACCACCACGTTATATAATTCAGTGACTTTTCAAAGTGGGAAATCCCTTTTCCGTGTAGGGGTCTGGTAGCCATTGTCTGGAGAACAGATGCCTCCCTCAAGGCTCCTCTAACCCATAATGGCTGTGTCCTCCGAGCGTAGCCACGCACATAAACACACGCAGTGGGCAATGAGCAATTTAGGAACCGATGACCCCTGGCCTGTCAACGATCCCTTTCATCCCTGGACAGCTGGGCAAAATCCCTCGCTTTGCCAGCTTTAATCAGCGGGGGAAATTGGCTCCTCCTTCTGTGAGTGCTGGACATTCACCTCAGAGAGCTAGTACAGAGCCTAAGAATCACTCTCACTCAAAGAGGGCTTTAATCTAAGCTGCCCTGATGGAAGTCTAAACTAGATCTTAGGAATCACCATAAAAAATGTTTTTACCTAAGTCGCTCCGTTTAGACCCTCAAAGAAGGTCAGGCGTCTTGACTTAGGAATCACTCTAAAAAGGCTTTCAACCTAATCGGCCCAGTGGGGTTTTCTTATGTCATTCGTTAGTGCTCCATTTGTGCTCATATGTGCCCGAAATTCAACTTTTGCGCAGTTAAATTACGCCCGTGACAGCGATTTTAATGTGGCGGGCCAGCTTGATGTTCAAGTTGGCCCGCCACATTTTAGAAATCCAAATATTCTTATGTCATTCGTTAGTGCTCCATTTGTGCTCATATGTGCCCGAAATTCAGCTTTTGTGCCATTAAATTACGCCCATTACAACGATTTTAATTTGGCGGGCTAGCTTGATGTTCAAGTTGGCCCGCCACATTTTCGAAATCCAAATTTTCTTATGTCATTCGTTAGTGCTCCATTTGTG
>CABFVX010006505.1:0-32980 GCA_902151425.1 Timema shepardi
AAAATTCCAATAACGACCCCTTCGAAATAACGACCCTTTTCCAGGGAACCGTGAAAGGTCGTAGAATCGAGAGTTGACTGTAGTTGAAAATGACCTTTAACAAAGTGTTCCTTTTTCTTTCTTGGCTTTAAGATTTTGTAGATGTTTGAACCAACAAAATCTGATTTTAAACTTCATTTGTATTTTTTAATTTTTGTTTACTACTTTGTTAAACAAAATAAATGTATTGAGGATAGGAGATAATAAATGTTTTGGAATCGACCAGAGTATGATACTGAAACACACAAATCAGATTTTGATCCCAACCTCATATACACGAGTTCTTTATAAGGAAACTTATATTCAAAATTTTGTTCATATTTCATCAAATTGAATTTAGGTTCCGAATGAATTTCACTTGGTGTACAGTTGATCATATTAAACTTTCTTAATATCATTTGAATCCAAATTGCTTGATTAACCACAATATTACCATTGTTACACTTAATATCCAAACGTGAAATCTGTAATTTTTTTTTCAGAACTTAAAATCTCTCATTTCCATCTTAAACATCAAATGTGATTTAGTAATTTTCAAACCAATTTTAGAACTTGACACAAAAAATGAATCATCGGCTCAAATTAAAGTGTATGTTGACCCGTATGGGTAAGGATTAGAGTTTTTATAATTTTCTTAGATTAATTCTAAGTTAATATACTCGTTCTAGCGTTTGGGACTTTGCCTTGAAACATAAAATGGTATTTTTTAACTCGCACACTCTCGCTTCATTGCGGTGTAACCCTTCCGATGGGTTCATCAACACCGGCACTTTAAGAGGACTCTTCAAGGACGCACACTTGACGTTGAGTTGATTCCTCTATAACGCAATCGACAACAAGACCCTCAGCATCGCTATCCGAGCAACAGGAGCAAAGATCTCTTCATCATCCAGTGAAGGCTGCCGGTAGCCTCGAGCCACAACCCGGGCCTTTTTATAAGCAACACCGCTCAACATCTTCTCGGTGAAAACACAGCGTGAATCAATCACTGTGGTGTTTGGAGAGGGATCAACTAATTTGAATGTACCATTTATATTTATCTGATTGCCAAACCCTTCCTTCACCTCTGACAAGACATCTTGTGAATGTGGGGAATGCCAGGCCTCCACCGTGGTTCGGATCCCACGTTAAACTGTAGGTCCTCCATTTCATCTCACAATCACCCTACCATTACATATTAGCCTAAGTGCGTATAATCCGAACAGGTAGTAAGACGCGGTGATGATAATAATAATAATAATAATAATAATAGTATACAAGCTACTGAAGAGAATACACCAAAAACTAGTCTGCATCATGTAATAACGAATAGGCATTACCATCAAGCATAAACAGAAGTTCATTGAAGCTCAAAAGTGAGGCAGCTTCCAAAGTACCAAAGTATGTCATGTTATCCCTGTCAGCTGGCACAACTGATATTCCTGAGAGATATGAAAAGACCATTAAATATGAAGGTTGGTAACTTGCAATAAAAGAAGAACTATCCTCGCTGGAAACCAATGGTACATTATTATTATTATTACCGCGTCTTACTACCCGTTCAGGTTATACGCACTTACACTAATGTGTAATGGTAGGGTGATTGTGAGATGAAATGAAGGACCTACAGTTTAACGTGGAATCCGAACCACGGTGGAGGCCTGGCATTCCCCACATTCACAAGATGTCTTGTCAGAGGTGAAGGAAGGGTTTGGTAATCAGATAAATCTGTGCCGGGACCGAGGATTGAACCCCGGCCGCCAGCATAGAAGTCTGACACCTTACCCCTAGACCGCCAGGTCACCCTGTCCACTATTTAAAATAAATGGTCAATCTCACCCCAAATACATCCTATCAAATGCAGTATATTATTTCCTATTTTTTAGACATTGTAGTACCGCATTCACACCTTTTTTTGTTGTATCAACTATGGTCTAAAAGAAATGATTAGTCTAATCAATCTCGTTTGTTATTGGTCAGTGGTCACGAGAATCGAGAATCGTAAGTAAATTGCTAAACAATTGGTCCAAGAAACTCTTCCCGCTCGCCCCCAACCCCCACCAACCCAGTTTAGACGACTATGCATTTGTTCTTCAGAAGAAAATATCTTTGTTATCAGTTATCCTGTATGCAACAGAATTACACAACTAAGCTTGTGTGTGCCAGGAATGTTATCTTTATTTTAGAGTTTGCAGATATATTTATCATAACTGTGTCGGTGTGATAATTTGCTTTGTGTAGGGCTTCTGTAGATCCCCCCGCCCCCACACCATCACAAACAATTTTACTGCCGTGAGGTGATGAAAAAGTGCCACTCTGTTATGCATCCAAGATCTTGGTGATGTAAGCTCAAACTATCCTGTCTGAGAGACGGCATGATTTTATCAGTGTTTAGAAAGTAGTGTTTCTTTGAAATTTTTAAAATGCTGTGGTATCATGTTGAAGACACTCAGGAGAATATCGCAAAACTTGCGTGTTTTAACAGTGTGTGGTCCTTCTGATGGGTTTGAATAATAAATACCAAACTGATGAACTGTGGATTGTGTTTTGATCTAATGGGACCAACCCCTGCAGCCACTTATCATAAGCTTCACATTCTGATATTGTGTACCTGCAGACCCAGCACCCGTCTAAATGTAGAGCTGAAGGTTTTGAAGGACTGGAGTTTCTTCTATTCTGTGAACTTGTAGAGAAGGATTGGGGAGTCTCACTGTGTCAATCATTCCCTCTCTGTGCTCTTCCGTCCAGCCAACCAATCATGTATGAATCATCAGCCCTCAAGTAGTGTAAAAAAACAACTTCATCTAAACTGCAGATAAGCGCCTTTTCTTGCCAACGCCCAAACTAAACTTCAAAGTAGATTTTGAGTCCAAAAGTTTGGATCATACATTTTATTATTTCAAATTATATGTTTTTTTAATGTTTATTTAGCGATGCAACACAATTTACGAGGAGGTGGGGGTAGATATTAATTTTGACATTTTAAATATTAATTAAAAGCTGTTGATTTAGTTCTTTCTTTTACATTGAGTGGTATTTTATCGCAACAGCTGGTTCAGCGGCAGTGAGATCCACCAACATGGGAGAAGAATGCGCTAGTGTGACTAAATGTTTACAGTGCTGCGCAGATATCCAGGACAGGTATTCACACATAGTACATATAAATAAGACTATATTCCATTCACGGTAGGAATTACTCTCTGAAAGGTCTTTTTTCCTACCAATATCCTACTATATAGTAGATTTATGGTAGAGGAAAAAGGCCTTTCAGAAGTCAATTCTTACCGTGAATGGAATATATTATATTTTTGTCTTTAACAATAATATCTTTTTAGAGCACCGGTTCTTATTACATGTTCGGGATATATGCTTATGTACTAATTACGCTAAATCATTTAGGGATGAGAAAGTTTACCAACATTTGCGAGGAAGATTGGAAAACCATTCTCAGTACACTCGACCCAGATCTCGCCATCATTGGCAGTCTAGCCTGTTGCGAAACTAACACCTTATACCATGCTGCCACTAAAGTTAGTAACAATAGTATTGATATAATTTAAATTCTGGAGATTACAATTAACATATAAAACACCGATAAAACCTTTTTTTTAAGGAGTCAACAATTTCATGACTTGCACTTTAACTAGCAACCAAGTGTTGCAAACTGAAATCAAACCAATTCTCGACCAATTAATACCTGCACTGCGTGTAAACAAAGACACCAGTCACGTCTCCGTTGGTAGACCAGTGATGGGGGGGTAGGATTTTGAATACAGGTCAGATGTACTGCCGTGTTTTTAACGTAATGGTTTTAAAGTTTCTCTGAAAGCAAATGTGGTAACTTTGCTCTATCCTTCTCTCAATATCTCTAATTCATTAGTGTAAGTAGACCATTTTCCAAATGACAAGGTGCACACAAATAGTCTTCCCTGCATAATAATTATAGATGCGTTGAAGCCTATATTTTGAGAATTCCAATCTCGAAGCCAAGTACGAATCTTTAAATATGTACAATTTTATTTAAAGTGAAAATATTTAGAATTTAATCAAAGAAAAGTTGCTTTAAGACCAGGTTTGAAAAATATTTTGCTTTTCATGTCCATTACGTCATAAACAACAAAGATAACACTTTATAGTGAATTAGTTATATTAATACAATGTTGTCCTTGTATTATTGTGATTTTGTTGCCCTCCAAAATTCACATGACTATTTCAAGTCGAGGTCTTCATAATTGGATACGAGAGACTTTATTGAGACTTTTACTAATCTTGAATCTATCAAATACCACAGGATTCAAGGATTCAAGCGGCCCATCAATAAATTACTAATTTAAATTTTGAATATTTAAGTATGTTTAGAAATATTATTTTAACTATTTGATCCAAGAGATAGGGATGGGAAGAATAATTTATGAAAGAAAATCCACATAAGCGTGAACCGTGAAGATAAGAAGTGAAAATCCCAGTGATAATCATATTTACAACACTACTGCCAAAGGAATATTTAAAAAAATTGTAGTTTATTGATAGAACATTGTTTATCCTTAAGTTGTGAAACCACTTGACGACTAGTTTCGTTGTAGTTCTACATCACCCTCAGGTCTGAAAGGAAGGTGTTTCACCTCACTGCATGACACCATTTGACGACTAGTTTCGTTGTAGTTCTACAACACCCTCAGGTCTGATAGGAAGGTGTTTCACCTCACTGCATGACACCACTTGACGACTAGTTTCGTTGTAGTTTTACATCACCCTCAGGTCTGAAAGGAAGGTGTTTCACCTCACTGCATTACACCACTTGACGACTAGTCTCGTTGTAGTTCTACAACACCCTCAGGTCTGATAGGAAGGTGTTTCACCTCACTGCATGACACCATTTGACGACTAGTTTCGTTGTAGTTCTACAACACCCTCAGGCCTGATAGGAAGGTGTTTCACCTCACTGCATGACACCACTTGACGACTAGTTTTGTTGTAGTTCTACAACACCCTCAAACCTAATAGGAAGGTGTTTCACCTCACTGCATGACACCACTTGACGACTAGTTTCGTTGTAGTTCTACATCACCCTCAGGTCTGATAGGAAGGTGTTTCACCTCACTGCATGACACCATTTGACGACTAGTTTCCTTGTAGTTCTACAACATCCTCAGGCCTGAAAGGAAGGTGTTTCACCTCACTGCATGACACCATTTGAAGACTAGTTTCGTTCTAGTTCTACAACACCCTCAAACCTGATAGGAAGGTGTTTCACCTCACTGCATGACACCATTTGACGACTAGTTTTGTTGTAGTTCTACATCACCCTCAGGCCTGATAGGAAAGGTGTTTCACCTCACTGCATGACACCACTTGACGACTAGATTTGTTGTAGTTCTACAACACCCTCAAACCTAATAGGAAGGTGTTTCACCTCACTGCATGACATCATTTGACGACTAGTATCGTTGTAGTTCTACAACACCCTCAAACCTAATAGGAAGGTGTTTCACCTCACTGCATGACATCATTTGACGACTAGTTTCGTTGTAGTTCTACAACACCCTCAAACCTAATAGGAAGGTGTTTCACCTCACTGCATGACACCATTTGACGACTAGTTTTGTTGTAGTTCTACATCACCCTCAGGCCTGATAGGAAGGTGTTTCACCTCACTGCATGACACCACTTGACGACTAGTTTCGTTGTAGTTCTACAACACCCTCAAACCTAATAGGAAGGTGTTTCACCTCACTGCATGACACCATTTGACGACTAGTTTCGTTGTAGTTCTACAACACCCTCAGGCCTGATAGGAAGGTGTTTCACCTCACTGCATGACACCACTTGACGACTAGTTTCGTTGTAGTTCTGCAACACCCTCAAACCTGATAGGAAGGTGTTTCACCTCACTGCATGACACCACTCGACGACTAGTTTTGCTGTAGTTCTACATCACCCTCAAACCTGATAGGAAGGTGTTTCACCTCACTGCATGACACCACTTGACGACTAGTTTTATTGTAGTTCTACAACACCCTCAGGCCTGATAGGAAGGTGTTTCACCTCACTGCATGACACCACTTGGCGACTAGTTTTGTTGTAGTTCTACAACACCCTCAGGTCTGAAAGGAAGGTGTTTCACCTCACTGCATGACACCATTTGATGACTAGTTTTGTTGTAGTTCTACATCACCCTCAGGCCTGAAAGGAAGGTGTTTCACCTAACTGCATGACACCATTTGACGACTAGTTTCGTTCTAGTTCTACAACACCCTCAAACCTGAAAGGAAGGTGTTTCACCTCACTGCATGACACCATTTGACTACTAGTTTCGTTGTAGTTCTACAACACCCTCAAACCTGATAGGAAGGTGTTTCACCTCACTGCATGACACCATTTGACGACTAGTTATCGTTGTAGTTCTACAATACCCTCAGGCCTGATAGGAAGGTGTTTCACCTCACTGCATGACACTATTTGACGACTAGTTTCGTTGTAGTTCTATAACACCCTCAAACCTTATAGGAACGTGTTTCACCTCACTGCATGACACCATTTGACAACTAGTTTCGTTGTAGTTCTACAACACCCTCAGGTCTGAAAGGAAGGTGTTTCACCTCACTGCATGACACCATTTGACGACTAGTTTTGTTGGAGTTCTACATCACCCTCAGGCCTGAAAGGAAGGTGTTTCACCTCACTGCATGACACCATTTGACGACTAGTTTCGTTATAGTTCTACAACACCCTCAGGTCTGAAAGGAAGGTGTTTCACCTCACTGCATGACACCACTTGACGACTAGTTCCGTTATAGTTCTACAACACCCTCAGGTCTGAAAGGAAGGTGTTTCACCTCACTGCATGACACCACTTGACGACTAGTTTCGTTGTAGTTCTACAACACCCTCAGGTCTGAAAGGAAGGTGTTTCCCCTCACTGCATGACACCATTTGACGACTAGTTTCGTTGTAGTTCTACAACACCCTCAAACCTGATAGGAAGGTGTTTCACCTCACTGCATGACACCACTTGACGACTAGTTTTGTTGTAGTTCTACAACACCCTCAGGTCTGAAAGGAAGGTGTTTCACCTCACTGCATGACACCATTTGACGACTAGTTTCCTTGTAGTTCTACAACACCCTCAGGTCTGATAGGAAGGTGTTTCACCTCACTGCATGACACCACTGGACGACCAGTTTCGTTGTAGTTCTACAACACCCTCAGGCCTGATAGGAAGGTGTTTCACCTCACTGCATGACACCATTTGACGACTAGTTTCGTTGTAGTTCTACATCACCCTCAGGCCTGATAGGAAGGTGTTTCACCTCACTGCATGACACCATTTGACGACTAGTTTCGTTGTAGTTCTATATCATCCTGCAGTCTGTGAATATATTTTCTACATTTCTTCATTAATTTTTCACCATCTTTTGCAATAACTTTTTCTATAACTAATTCATTACTCTTTCTGTTACAACCATATTTATAGATTAAATACATCATCAGTGATTAATATAAGATGTCTTTACAATAACAAACTATGACCATAGCTTATGAGCTTAATATCTTAAATGTAATATGTCTCAATTTTGATATGTTCATCTATTGTTACCCGCCTCGGTGGCCTAGTTGGCTAACGCGCTAGTCATGTTGAATTCGACTGCTGAGGACGGGGAGATCAAGGTTCTAATCTCGGTCGGGTGAACTGAGGGAGGTTTTTCCTAAATGGTTTTCAACTCTCCCTCCGCGCAAATGTGCGTTCACTTCCTCTAATTCAACCTTCCCAATTCCTAATCCATTAGTGTAATTAGTATTTTTTAAAAGCGTATAACTTGAAAGGGTATTAAGACGTGGTACTAATATTATTTATTATTATTCATCTATTGTTACAAAGGCTCTTATGTTAAAAATTATACGGTCAACCTCTATGATATAAAATTAATCTCTCATGTACATTTTCTTGGTGTCTACTCAGTTTGACCAATGAAATTCCCAACTTTTCTCCTGATCATTTCCTAAAATTCCCGACTCAAAAGTATGTCCACACCCTTCTGTCCCCCATCCCCTAAGGTTTTTGTTAAATTTTTTTATGAATAATAATAAGTTTTAAAATTTAAATAAATTGTTTTTTATTTGTATTAATATAGTCTACTAGGAATTATAAAATATACTACACAGCTACAAACAAAAGAGTCTGAATCACATTGTATTTTTCTGATTTAATGATTATTATATTTCATATTTTGAGTGAAATAACATTTTCCCGGATATTTTTTTAATTTACCAAATTCCTGACTTATTCCCATTTTTTCCCGACCACTTCAAATTCCCGGCTAATTCCAGTTTTCCCATGTAGCATGTAATGTTTCTAAAGTGAACTGAATAGCTCCTTTAAATGTACAATAAATAAATCATTAAATAATTTAATTAAACTGACATGGATATCAACAAAATGAACTGGAGTCCATCTCTGGCAACAATACTGCTGTTCAAGATATTTACATTTAGCCTGAATTGAATTTTTAATCACTGCTACTGAATCATTTCATTATATTAACAATGTTTGAAATGTGTTGAAGCTAACTAATATCACGAAACACAAAAATATGCAACAAAGCTTTAGCCATCCCTTGAGCCAGCAAAAGTGTAAAAAAATATTAAGCACTTTGAACAAAAGTTTGTAAACTGATAAACATGCATTTTGGACAATGTTCTCACTTATCTTGAAGGACCATTTTTTCCCCTATACATTGTTGATATCAAAATATTAGTATTTATTTATTATTTAGCACCGCGTCTTACTACCTGTTTGGGTTATACGCTTTAAGTACTAATTACGCTAATGGATTAGGAATTGGGGAGGTTTAATTAGAGTAAGTGAACCCGCATTTGCGTGGAGGGAGAGTGGAAAACCACTTAGGAAAAAAACTCAGTTCACCCGACCGAGATTCGAACCTCGATCTCCCCGTCCTCAGCAATCGAGCTCAACACGACAAGCGCGTTAGCCAACTACGCCACCGAGGCAGGTCGATATCAAAATATATTTTCACAATATTTGAAAAACCTTTTTAAGTTACGCCTAAAAAAATAAAAAGCAACACCACTTTTTTGCCTTTTATTGTTGTTGCTATACTGCGAATCATCTCTGCCCAAGGTCTGATGTGTTATAAATTGAGATGTTGCCCCTGTTTTTATCATAATTTGATACATTTTTAACAAATTCCCACAAGTCTCACTCTATTTATAGTGAAAAAATATTTTTTTTATGAATTTTTATGTTTGTTAATGTCGTTTTTTTTTCCAAAGTGGGGCTAATGTGAACATCAGCATTTTAGGGGGATAATATGAACATGCTTGTTTTTTGTTTGTTTCAGATTGTTTAGTCACATGTTTTGTTTGTTTACATTCATTTCTAGTGTACCATTTTATTTTTTAACGTCCTTACTTTGTTTGCATATTGGCTTACCTTATTCAGTTTTTGGGTATCGGTATTGCATAAAAGTAAATTGACCAAAATTGTTATTTTATGAACAAGAAAAGGGGGAAAGAAAAACGTTTTTGAGAAAATGGCCGCCAAAATATTGATTTTAACGATTTTTTTATATCCTTTTTTTATAACACCCAATTAAAATCTCGTATGAAAGAGCTATTCAAGAACTTTCCAAAAACACTTGAATCACTTCTTTAGGTGCCCAGGTTACTGAAATATTCAATGTTAAAGTTAACAAGATGGGGACAAAATTGGTCGAAATCGCAAATTTTGCACCTCTATAACTTCATAAATAAAAACGATATGGACATGAAATTTTACATAGGCATATATCTCGAGTGGTTCTTTCACTATGCCAAATTTTAAAAAAATTAAAAAATGTGAGGTTGAAAAGTGCCTCTACATTGGTTGATTTGACATGGAATGCCCCAAATGTAGTGTTTAAGAACATTAAAAAAAGGGCTAGAAAGTATTAAAAAAATTGTTCTAGACAATAAATGAACTTTAGTAATGATCAGTTACAAGATGCACTGAAAAAAAATGTGAAAAGAGGAACTTAAGCTTAGGGATGTAGTAAAGGAATGCCCACAAGATTAGTATTGGTACTCCTGTTAAATATGTCAGAAGCTACAAGCGAGCCTCCCATAAATTTCAAGCTAGACACGAAGCTAAAAATAACAAGACTGGAACACAAAATTCCGAAAGTGAAAGTGAAAGTGAACCTGAACTTGATAGAAAACAGGCTGGCCACCCCACGACTTTTTTTCAAGGGAAGATGAAACTCCCATAGTTGACAATTTGATTTTATCGAGAGAGTGGGGGTTCCCACATGACAAACGTCAATTGAGATGGATAGTTCCTGTGGGCTTACAATGTTCAAGAATAACCTTCCAGGAAGAGACTGAGCTCCGTCATGTTTGAATGAATACCAGAGGCTCTTAAGCCAAAGGAAGTGCCAGAACACTAAGCAAAACAGAGTCAAAACCTCCAAAGAGGCTATTCAAGCATATATTACAAACCTAAATGAGTCTTTTTTTGGGAGTACTGTAAGGTAATGTGCTCAATTACAATTAAACAAATTTAGTTAATAATCTGAAGTCGAAAAAAAGTGATATTTAAGGCTAAGGTAAAAATGACCATAGAGAATCATAAATTATACAAAGTCTGCTTTTTTGATTATGTTTGCAGTTACAGACTCTGGTGAATTCCTACCTCCTTATGTTGATTACAAATGTGAGGCAATTTGGAACCCCTGGACAGAAGGGAGTCCTGCTGAAGCTAGGTACAACCATACCATCAAGTGCTATTATGACCACGACACAAAACGAATTTGCGGCCGTTAGCAGAGAGAGATGCTAGACTTTGCGTCAAAAGTTATTATGGCCGACCACTTTGCGAGCGCAAATATTTTCCTAGTAGAGTGACGCTAGGTTGCACAGACATTTTACTTGTCCTTTGGTTTGCGTTACGAGGTTATGTTTGCTAGTTTTTGTAATTTACTAGGTGTTTTGTGTTACATTATTTAAACTTGCCATCTCATTGGCCAAATATAATAACCTCAAAACTTTTTTTGTGTGTTTCACATAATCTAGCTTTAAATAGGCCTATATTATAATATAGGACAAGAGTGGGGATAGTACGCTTACAATGAATGTTAAAATAATATTTTATTTGAAACAAAACATTATCAAAATGCATTACTATTCAGCATCAACACAGGGATAATTCAGGTGATTAAATAATAAAACATAAAGTGAATAAATTGCAAACAACTCATTATAAAGAAATATAATATCCTTATATTCTTGATCACTTAACTAAAGTTTCAATAATTCCCTTTATGTAAAAGATGCATTTTATTATTTTTAGTCATCCAAATCACCCTCTCGTTCCCTTTTTTTGTTAACTTAGTAGGACGACTGACATTAAGTTGTCGAAAATATTCAGTGTGAACACAATTTTCGGGAGATCTTGAACGCTTTCATCAACTTTAAGTAATTAGTTTTATTTTCTAAGATCTTCACACCGCATATTTGATTCGATCTCAAACGTGAGAATCTTTTCAACCTTGTAAATTAATAAAATTAGCACAAAGTCGGCCTATATATGTTCAAGTGGAGTACCTTATAGATAGGAAGTTTTCTTTGTCTAACCTCAACTCAATCAAACAACATAATATTTAAAACACCTTACTGTAGGCCTATATCTTTGAACGTTCAATGTTTGGCTTGACAAAATCGAGAACGGTTTTAAAATAGGCCTACTAAGAAAGCCAAAATACAAAATATTAATTTACTGTTTGATAAATGTTGTTTTTGAAACATAGATTTATAAGGCATATATTTTTTTTAGTTATAAATTAAAGTTATTTTAAATTAAAATACGCCTAAATATAAGGAGAAGTTCACATTATAAACTGTTGAAATTATTTTTAATTAATATAATAAAACACACTTATTCCAGTTTCAACATGAATATATGAATAATAAAGCATTGGGTTGTAAAGCATACATCTTACAAAAAAACATTGTTTCTTTATTAGCCAACTTCTCATACTGATTTATTCATTTCCCCGTATGACATTACTATTTGAATGCATAGTTCACATGATTTTTTGACTACAATATGTTCTATGTATTGAATAATGTAGGCCTAGTATTTTTTCATTTCAAATCGTAAGCAAACAAAATCATACAAGTGATTTATTAAATTAAGCTAGGTTAAATTGTTCTTTCAAATAATTTAACTTGTGCTCAGTTGTTTGGGAAAATAAAAATAAATGAATAATGTTCAGTCATGAACACCAGTATTCTTGAAATAAATGTACCTAATTTCTAGCCTCTAACTTCTTAAAAGGTAATATTCTTTGGAAAAGTGTTGCCAACTACTGACGCAAACTGATTTTATTCTGTGCGTTAAAGCTAGAAGCAAAGTCGAAGCTAAAACTAGCGGACGATACAAAGTGTGGTGGTCATAATAACCCAAACGCTATCTTTTCTTCGAAAGTGAAGCCAACTAGCGGTAGCGACTAACGTTGCGTTGAATGTTCATAATAGCCCTGCAGGAGTGGTTAGTTTGTTGCTGCCCCATTCAGAGATTGGTTTACCATGGGGAAAATCCAGGCACAGGCCAAAGCTAGTAAGAAAGGACAATTTGTCCCACCATTTTTCCGCGGGTGTGTTAAAGAAGTGTGAGGAAAGCAACATCAAATTGGTGCGCTTATCTGCAAATACAGTTCACGTAACACAACCACTTGAAGTTGCTGTGTGTGTACCACTTAAAAAGCATTGGCGTATCACTGCAGGGAGACGCATTGAAAGTCTTCCAAAGGAAGTTTCCCCAAAACTCTTTAAAAAAACTAATGAATGCCTTGAAACCAAAAACAAAAGACAATCTAATGTCTAGGTTTGCTTGCACTGGTATTAAACCATATGATAGAGAACGTGTTTTGAATAAGCTGCCTGATCCTGTACCAATTGCTGGGAAAAGCCCAAACTCCGGAGACCAAGAGGCAGTAACTATGCCGGGTTTTACCCGACCTATTACTTCTAGCACTCCCGACAGAGCACCAGATGACAACAATGATCATGACCAAGCTCGTACACCTCCAATGACAATGGAAAATGTTGTAATAACAATGCTAAGTGAACTGCGCAAGGACCCAAAAGCAAGGACATCAAAAAGGAAAAATTTATTTGTAAAACTTGAAAGCAGTATTAGTTTTGAGGAGTAAGAAAAATCAATAAATGCCATAACTAGTCAAGTGTACTGCTACAGTGGCTAGTAAGCAAACAAAATCAAAGTCCAAAGGGAAAAAAAAACTTCCACTCCATCTAGCTCTGATATGGTCGTCCAATGTAGTCATTTATGGATGTTTCTATTGTGTCATCAGATCCAGGACCTGGTGTTTTACCAGTAAAAGTAACTTCTTGGGTAATTGTTCAATACTTATTGAAGAAGAGTAAGAAACATTTTGTTGGACAGGCGATAGAACAAATTCCAACTGGGTTCAGACCCTGGGTGGTTTTATATGGCCAGATGAAGACTGTGATGAGTGATGACATAGCAGAAGAAGGTCTCATTCAAGAACTACCAGAGCCCCCAACAAACAATATGGGGCATTATCAAGTTTAACAGCATTGTATTTGCTGGTTTGAACTTAAATTAAGTATTGGCAGTGAAATTAGAACTTGTATATATTGTATAAATAGTCTAATTTTAAGAACGCGCAGAAAAAAACTACCAAAGAAGTGTTTATTTATTTTTATTTGTTTGAAAATACAAGTATTTATGGACAATTCCATGTATTTACAATGTTTAAAAAGTAACAAGAATACTACCAGTACATTATGTTTAATACAAACCTTTGTGGAAAATCAGTCAAGTCGCTCCTTTTTTTTATCCTGCTCAATTCATTTTTGACCAAACTCTATAATATATTATACCCAAACTGTTCAGAAAAGCCCCCCTCTTTTTAGACACACCTATCAAACAATGTCCTAACAATAGCGTGCCTGCCACGATGCTTTTAAATATGTGTTCAAAACAGCCCCACCTGTGGAGGTTACTTTGAACAGCCGTTCAAATTTCATTGTTAATATTTTGCTAGTACAAGCCTGTCCCGTGGTTTTAAAAATACAACCATGAATGTATACAACTTAGTTTAGAAAATATTCGACAAATATGGTGTTTGATGTATCAAAGTAGCCCTATTTGACGGTACTTCAGAAAAATATGACCACCATTTGGAATATTCATTAACTGATAGTTGATAACTTCATTATTTAGGTAGACAAATTAAAATGTCCAAATGAAATATCTTGCTGAAAATTAAACATCTCTTAATTTTTGAAGGTAATATTAAAACAGTTGTCAACGTTTGGTACATTCACCTTAAATAGATCTTAAACAGTTAGTGCCAACTGTTTCTAGTTTTAAACTAAAAAAAAATATTTTCTTTAAAAAAAGTCTTTCACTCTACAAAAATTAATTTAGTCAGTTAACATATATAAATAAACAAAGAACACATAAAATCACTTTGGCCCAAAACATTAAATTATGTATTAGGTCTATTTATTCTATTTAGAACTCTCTTTTTAACTAAATTGTGTGATAGAGGGCAAATTTTTAACCCACCCTGTCCTCCTTTTAGTTAAGTAACCGGGTAGATAACGTTTGTTTTTTCTTTTTAAGAAAATACCCGCCTCGGTGGCGTAGTTGGCTAACGCGCTAGTCATGTTGAGCTCGAACGCCAAGGACGAGGAGATCGAGGTTCGAATCTCAGTCAGGTGAACTGGGGGTGGTTTTTCCTAAATGGTTTTCCACTATCCCTCCATGCAAATGCGGGTTCACTTTCTCTAATTCAACCTTCCCAATTCCTAATCCATTATTGTAATTAGTACTTAAAGCATATAACCCGAACGGGTAGTAAGACGCGGTGCTAAATAGTAGTAGTAGTTTAAGAAAATGTTTTTAACAAAAAAAAGTCTTAGCTTGTAGTGTTGTTTATTCTATATTTCCTTATTCTAAGGCATCAGGAACTCCAAGTTTTATTGTCACATGTACAAAAGAATCTATTCCTACTTTGAGCTAGTTCTACCCAGACCCCCTCGATACACCGTATCTCGTTCAGGTCCGTTCTAATGTTATCCTCCTGTCTGTCTCTAGGTCTTCCCAATGGGTTTACCAGTCAATACTATGAACAAGGTTCTAGATTCTTCCATTTGCACCGCATGTTCTGCCCACCGTACTCTA
Source organism: Timema shepardi (assembly GCA_902151425.1). NCBI lineage: Eukaryota > Metazoa > Arthropoda > Insecta > Phasmatodea > Timematidae > Timema > Timema shepardi. Next base: position 15,248 of record CABFVX010006505.1, read on the forward strand.
TGACACTTGATTACCTTAACAATATCTTTTTACCCGCCTCGGTGGCGTAGTTGGCTAACGCGCTTGTCGTGTTGAGCTCGACTGCTGAGGACGAGGAGATCGAGGTTCGAAATCTCGGTCGGGTGAACTGGGGGTGGTTTTTCCTAAATGGTTTTCCACTCTCCCTCCGCGCAAATGAGGGTTCACTTCCTCTAATTCAACCTTTCCAATTCCTATTCCATTAGAGTAATTAGCACTTAAAGCGTATAACCCGAACGGGTAGTAAGACGCGGTGCTAAATATAAATAAATAAATAACAGAGTGGTCAACCCCCCCCACCCCCTCTCCTGAGATGGATCAAGACCTTTTGAGCCGCCTGTATCTGGGCCAGAGACTCCAAACAAGGTCTGCCCTACACCAGAGCTGTTATAGGAGCACATCCCCAGACTAGCGACCACCCACCCATGTCTGACCTATCTGGTGGTAGCACAGTCCCCACAGACTTCAAGAGAGCAATTAAAATTGCAACAAACATGATGGAGATTAGGTTTGGGGACTTTTGCCCAGCTAGAAGAACCAGCGACATGTCAATGTTCCCACCACCCATCAACCCACAGCCAATGGAAGCAGCCTTCGACTCACTGTAACCTCTGAATCAACCATTTTTGAATGCCAGCTAGGTCATGATTCTTTGAATCGCCATAAGCATCAAGGTCAAGCTGTCGGAGTTACCACGAGTCCAAGAACCGCATGGGGGCTCTCCTTCTCACTTTGGTGGCAAAATACCCGTTTCCGCTAGTTCGGGTCCAACAGACACTGGATCACTGAGTCAACCTACTCTAATGGACCCTAGCCTCTTCGTGGAGGTAGGCCCCCCCACACAAAAGTCCCCATACCACTGAGATTGCCCGGCCCAGATACGTACCCACTGCAAGGCCGGTCGTCCAATACATATTCCAGGCTCCTCTATGGCTGCTCCAGCCGAGGGCTCCGTGGTACTACTCCGAGGCTCAAAGACGCAGGGTGTCCAGTCAAAATATATTTTTAAATTCCCCGACTTTTCCAGGTTTCCCAGATTTAATTTACTTTTTTCCAGTATCAATATTAAGAATATTACGAAAGCCGTTTTTTAAGATCACAGATTAATCTAGTAGGGTTTTTTTTCTAGATACATACACATTCTGAAATTGTCTCACTGTATAAAGGGACAAATGATTTCCACCTCCGGGGAAATGGAATATTTTAAGTTAAAAATAGATTTCAGTAAAATTGTAATTTGCCATTAAAAGATTACCTCAAACAAGAACAATCTAATCAGTTGTGAGACAGAGTCATTCTTAGCTCCTTAGACTACTTAAAATGTAGGCCTAAACCAATGTTCGTGCATGTGAATAGCACTGACTCAACTTTGGCAATGTGGTAGAAGGGTGGAGACACAAAACTCACTTGTTGACCTTGAGAAGTGATATTAGTCTGGTCAACACAGACAATGGTGTTAAAGTGATTACAGGTTGGGATTAACTGGAAGAAAAGTGTTATTTTGACTATTACAAATCAAAATATGAGGCTTTTTATAGACAAAATGTAAAAATTTCAGAAATTTAATAAAATTCCCTTACTTTTCCCTGACCAAGAAAATTCCCTGAAAATCTTGGGGGTGGATCTGAGAGCACTTGCATTGGAGATGTCCCTGGTTGTTTGGATTCCCCATAAAGTCGGTCCTGGCACCAGACGAGATCCTCTAGCAACGGAAGCAGCAATATCAAGCTAAATACTCTGTCCCTAGTTAAATAAAGTAATGGCTTAGGCTCCTCTGTCTAAGGCTGTCCGTCAGACCTTCCCTCTGCCTTATCTCGTTGTGGAAACAGGGGGGTTTTGGCCAAAAGGACCCAATGAAGGCAGCGGAGGAAAGGTCCAATGGGCAGCCAGAAACAAATGACGGAGACAAAAAGAGTCACCCATTAGAATATATATCTAATCAAATATTATTATTATTATTAGCACCGCGTCTTACTACCCGTTCGGGTTATACGCACTTACGCTAATGTGTAATGGTAGGGTGATTGTGAGATGAAATGGAGGACCTACAGTTTAACGTGGAATCCGAACCACGGTGGAGACCTGGCATTCCCCACATTCACAAAATGTCTTGTCCGAGGTGAAGGAAGGGTTTGGTAATCAGATAAATCTGTGCCGGGACCGAGGATTGAACCCCAGCCGCCAGCACAGAAGTCTGACACCTTACCCCTAGACCGCCAGGTCACCTACTCTAATCAAATAATTAATAATAGTATGTCTACTCAGAATACACACATCAGGTCGACAACTTTGCATGAAAATAAATATTCTCTAACTGTATTAATCTAGTGAAAATATTTTAATTGGCTTTTAATAGACTTTGAAGATTAGATTAAGATTGGTTGATTAATTTTTTTAGGAAGGTTAGGTTGAGATTGACTTTTTTTCTATAGCCTGACCTCTTATTATTTTTATCTAAATAGTATAATTAAATATAGTGTATTAGGGTTTAAGTTGGCAATTCTGTAGCTATATTTTTGTTCCTTAGTTACTTGAGTGAATTTTTGTACAACGGTTAAATAAAACTTTGTGTGAGAGTTTAATTATCTAAAAGATCTTCAATCTGTATATGATAAAGGGAATTCAAGGGTAAGTCAAGATAAAAATAATATTTTGTGTTTAGGCCAATAGGCCCTAATTTAAAAAAGATAATCACACAATCTTAACCTAGCAATCAAAAAACCAATTAGGGCCTAATAAACACAGCTTAGCCTAACCTTCAAAGTCTATTCAAATTCAGTAAAAACACAATTTTGGATGGATTAATACATAATTCCAAGCAAAGTTGGCATTGTATTAATTAATTAGTTAACCCTTTCGCTGCTATAAACGTTTGTTTTCTGTAAATGGCTCATGCTATTGGCGTTTATAAACGTGTGGCTCTCTAATGCCGGGATCATGATCAACTTAACACTAACTTAACGTAAATTAACGTAACTTAACGTAAAGGATGATCACGATGCACTTAACTTAACGTTGACTTGCAGTTAACTTAACGTAAGAGATGTCTTGGGAGGTCTTTTACTTTACTTTACGTTACCTGAAGGGTATCACGTGATCTAGCCAGCCAATCATTATGCGAGTGACGTCAACAGGGCTATTTAGTCGTTCATTTGTTGATATTATGACCAATGTTTACTCTTTAGTGTAAGTTCTAGTGAAACAAAATAATTAAACTAAAATAGGGAACAAAATTTATCAAAAAAGTTTAGTAATAGATATTTATTATATTGATTGAAAACTGTAAACATTCGCAGATCATCACTGTACAACTAGTACAAATCACAGATAATACTCGAGAATTAAGATGTTTGGCTCGAGTTGTTACGTTAAGTTACGTGAATCGTGATCATACATCTGTTTTCTTAAGTTAAGTTAACTTTAAGTGGACGTTACTTTAGGTTAAAGTTAAGTTGATCGTGATCCCGGCATAACTCTCTGTAGGCCTATCTAACATAGTTGTGTTGTTTTGTAAGTAATGTATTTTTGTTCGTGTTTTTATTGGGTTAATTTGTCATATTAGTAGTTTAGGAGTTATTTATTTGTTCTTTTAGATATTTTTATAAATATATTTTCAGGATTGCTATCAAATAACTAATGTAGGTCCTTATACAAATGTTTTCTGAAATAAAATGGTAAAATTAGTACAAATAGGTGATGTAGTAAAAATAATTTTACCATAGCTGCTTCAAAGAATGGTAATGTGATGAGTGGTATTATATATTATAAAGTTTTCTTGGTATTCGGCAGAATATTTTTAAATAATACAATAATATAACATAAGCTGCATAGGATAGTTTCAGTGTGTATAACCCTAATGGGTAGTAAGACGCTGTGATAATAATAATAGTTTCACTTTCATCACAACAATAAAAAATGAACCCATTTGTTGCATAGCAACAGTAACTCCAAAACATGTAAATATTAGATTGAAATAACATAATAAATAATTAAGTAAAAAATAAGGCCTACAGGAGTTCAAAAATTTTCATAATTCAGCACAGGATATTTCCTAATTCAGCAGCGAAAGGGTTAATCAACAAGTTTTTTTAATTATTATTTAGGACCGCATCTTACTATCCGTTCGGGTTATATCCTTAAGTACTAATTAGGCTAATAAGTTTGGAATCATGTAGGGTTGAATATAAAGGAAGTGAACACGCATTTGCGTTTATGGAGAGTTGGAAACCAATTAGAAAAAACTCGGTTCATCCGAGCGAGATTCGAACCTCGATCTTCCCATCCTCTGCAATCTAGCTCAACACGAATATAGCGCGTTGGCTAAGTACGCCAACGAGGCGGGTAATCAACCGATCAAAATCTGTTTCTTGGCGACGCATTTTTTAGTCTTTTGGAATAAATAACAGTGAAAGGTAAGATTTTTTGGAAAAATATTTTTTCTGAAGGAATCATAAACGTTCTCTACCCAACTAAGCTATAAGGGGTACATCAGTAGGCCTACACTTCTTTGATTATTTTATTATCAGCGCGTCTAATTATAACAATACACTTGAAAGAATTCTAACACTTTAATTAAAAATGACGTCCACACATTAACTCAAGGTAAATGCAATTTAAAATTGGCCATTGGATGGACTATTCAGACACAGCCTAAGTCACTTCACTTACATTCTGGTATGGTGCTCCAAATTTGAATCTATCATAAACATAACGTTCTGATAAACTTGTTTTTCCGACATATTCATTCCCTAATAAAACAATTTTCAAATCTACACGACTCATCACATAAAGTGTGAATGAAATAATACTAACATTATATTCTATAACAAACTAAACCTCAAATTGAGTCACAATTTATCTAACATGGATTTATCACATGAAAACAAACGAACAGGAGATAGGGATATTCGATCTTGAATCGATCTTTTTAAAAATCGATTCTTTGCTTTCAAATTTTCTATCGATTCAAAGGACTCGATCTCATTCACGTATCGATTCTTTTTCTAGCAATTTCAAAAAGATCGAAATAAATTGTCTTTAGTTAGTAAAGAGAAGAGATTAATCCACTGGTCTGCTCTTTTTACGTCTAGGTTCTGTAAATGACCACATCACGTTTTTATTCTGTAATATATGTATAGTGACGTGGTGGCCAACAAGTCACTAATTTGAAAATATTTCGTAAAATATTAATTTGCCCCATGAAGTTTTAGTAGTTATAGGATGCTTAGATCTACAATCTGCACTTCCACTAAGCTAGTGATTCCCAAGTTTTGAGACACACCCTCCTACAAAAAGGCTGTGAGGTTTCCTCAAGACGGATGCCAACAAGTGTGTTTAGTTTTAGTACAATAACTAGTTCTCGAACAATTAATTCAAACAAATAGAGTATACTGATTTCACAGTTCCTGAAAGATTGATTCGCTGTGACTGAGGAAAGAAAATAAGTGCGTCTCTTTCTGGGTTCTAGGGGTTAAAGTTCTGGTTTATCTCCAATATATAGCCTGATTTGTTTAAAGAATCTTCTTGAATATCCTGGACCCCCAATCTCCCTTTTGAGTTGGAGGGCAAAAACTTTTTTTTAAATACATAATTTTACTAACTGCCTCCTTCTCCTTACATAAATATGGTTTTCCACCACCATTGATTCTTCTCTTCGAGTAAAACATTTAAAGTGCACCTCAATGTGAATCAATTATTATAGTAATCCTACCACTACACACAAGTACCCCTAAAATTACAACGTCGAAAACAGAAAAGAAACAAAGTGTGCATTTTATTTAAAGCCACACACATTATTTAAGTCACTGCCCTTTGTGGTTACCACAAAAATAATATAATTAACTTCCAGAGGCATTTAATAAGTCATACATTTTAGCTGCTTCCTCCCCCTCCCTCAATACATTTTGATGCCACCATCCCTCGCTTCGATACATTTTTGACGCCTCACCTCACCACCACACGTTACATTTTGACGCCACCCCCACTCTCTGTACATTTTGACGCCTCCCCTCACCACTCCCTAGGATACAATTATGACGCCTCCCCTACTCCTCCCCTCGATACATTTTTGTTGCCACCCCTTTCTAACGGTACATTTTGAGGCCCACCACCACCTCTCCCCACGGTGTAAATTTCTAGGTGCACCATTTTTGGTTAGTGAATTCAGATAGAGCAATCTATTTACATGAATCATTAGATCGATCTATGGAATATCGATTTAATGCACTCGATCTTTTGCCTGAAACGATACTACGCCTCTTGATCTAGATCGATCTATAGAATCGATTCAAGACTCATGAATCGAACATCCCTGAGGCCGGTATTACACTATCACATTTTTCTTTGATCAAATATATGATAAAAGATTTAACGCTGTCTTTGATCAAAGATGTGTTATTACACATCTTTGATCAAAGATGTGTTATTACACTACATCACATTTCTTTCACAGTCGCTAAAATATATGTTATTAAAATAATTGACTCCAATGGTTTAGTTCCAAGTGCAGCGACTGTGAGTGTTATTGTGATAATCTCATTGCTGATTCTGCTTGGAACTAAAAGGAAACCTGTTAAATGATTGTGGATTCTACCTTGGGTTGGGAGACGAAATTCAAAAGGGATTAATAGTTGCCTGCTAAAGGAACTTCAAACTGAAGATCCGATATCTTGTCAAAAATATTTACGCATGAATTGTGAAACTTTTAAATATTTGGTAGCAAAAGTCACTCCATTAATTGAAATAAAAAATAAACACCTAAGAAATGCTAAGACTGATTCGCACATGCAGGATAATCTTTCAGGTGCCATTTTCTTCACATTTCTAACACTGTTTGTATTGGCCTATAATTTATATCTATAATATAATATAATATATATCTATAATTTATATCTAATGTATTCTTAAAGAAAAACTTACACACTCTAACTATTTTTTCCTGTAGATGAAAGTAAAAAGAATCATTATTTCGGCGTTTATTTCTGGAACCACCTTCACGAACGTAAAGGTATTTTGGTTGCACAACTTGCATATAATTTTGAATAAAATCCCTCTCTTTCTCAATATTACCTAACTCCCAATAACAAAAATATATATTTCAGACGTTGTTCCTCAGTTATTTTAAATGAACACTTAAGTTTACAATCGTCCGTACATGCCGGTTTCATTTGTCTTTTTTCTTCACCTTTTTATTTGCAGTACGGGATTCGTATGACGTCTCTGCGTTTCTCAACTTTTTAGTCAAGTTTTTCTTCTATTTTCTTTAATTCCTTTAGCACTTTCTGCCTATTTTTTTAACGGACTTGTCAAAATTGTAGCGCTATTGGTAGAGTTTAAGTTGAATGACAAATCAGTTGAGTCACCTTAAGATGACTGAATGAAATACTGGCAATACTCGGAGCAAAGTTGTTAGAAGTGGTAGTGAGTATAGAGATTATTATTGGGACGTAATTTGCCACCCTACCTTGTATTTCCCTATATTTTTATAATTTTTGTGAATAATTTCCAATTTATTTCCGTGTGAATTTTAGCACTTCGAAGTTAGGCCACCGCGTAATACGCTGGTTGCCAGCCTGACTAATAATACTATTTACATCCATTCATAAAATAAAATGACGGAAGGAACAACGTGTAACATAGTTTTAAATAATTTAAATAAGGAATTTTGATTTAAGGAAGAACACTTACCTTTTATTAAACATATTAATTATCCTTCTAATAAGTTTGTTTGACTCTTGTTGTATTTATTTTCAACATCGACCATCATTGATTTAATGCATGCGCAGATTAAACAAGTGAGTAGCGGGTCTTGTGATTGTAAAATAAGGAAAAAGAAGACACTAGGCAATATGTAAATAACTCCAAACCAGCGCGCTTTTCAATTTTGACAGATAGAAATAAACATTTAATTATTTAAGAAAACATTGTTCACATTCATTGGGATATATTTCAATATTTATATTAAACTTGCATTGAATTTGATTTCATCCCTAGTCCATAGCCAACATTTTATCTTTTGTTTTTAATATATTAGTTTTCACTTTGGACTTGGAAGTAAAGAATAGAACATTTTTAAATTTGATTTTGGAAGACTATCTAGAGGAGACTGGGACTTCTTCCTCGGTGTTGGTCTAACATGGAACCAAATCTGTGGAGCTCCTAATTAAAATTATTTTTAAAGTGAATTAATGGTTGTAAATTAAAGTACAGGTAGCAAAAATGGAAAGCTAAGTTTGTGTGTGTGTGTGTGTGTGTGTGCAAGAACTAGACTATTTATTTTTCGTTTAAATTGTGGAAGAATTTGCATTACTAAAGTGAAACAAATTTCTGAAGTTGGTGTTTCAATATGGACTAATTCATGGGTGAGGTCAAGCCAACTCTTCAGCTTTAATTTTTTTTTCTCTCCTATCAAAAACAGAATTCATTTCCGAACTTTCAGAAAGACAGACTAATGCAGAGAATTAAGTCGTATTTTATTCTATGTCTAATTATTAATTTTATTGATTTTATATATATGTATTTTTTTTCAACAATACTATTTTATACTTTGTTAAATTAGAATTATAACCATCCGGAATTCTATAGGTAGGATTGGGATGTGGTAAAAAGGAAACAACAATAAACCCACAAAAGTGCCAACAATTATTAATTATACATTTATTTTTATTGTAGTATAAATTACATTTTATTTCAACAATCCATATTTATCTAAATTCCTCATGTTTTTAGTTTTAAGTTTCCCCAGTGGTCTCGAGTATTGAGAGTCGTCGTGCCACTGTTTGAATTAGCAGAGGTAAATGTTTTTATTTTATGTTTTATTATTACTACTATTTTTCTCCTAGATACTAGGGGTGGCGCCCGACAAAAGTACAATTTTTATACATCTTGATGTTAACTATTGTTATTAAGTAAACAAGATTCAGAAGACACTGATACTAAACCAGAAAAACTATATAATATATATAACACAGGTGTTTGTATTTTTTCACTACATTATCTTAAAAAGGAACAATTATTTTGGCCTCCTTCATGTTACATTCATTATCATCATCTCCCCTACACTGGTTTTCACCCACTTTCTTTTCTTTATAGGTTGGATCATTAATCAAATCTTCATAATCTAAAAAAGAAACAAAAAACTATAAATAATAAATCAGTTTCTATACAGTAGTTGATAAGATTGGTTAAAAAAATAATTGAATACTGTCACTGATAATAAAATAGATATTTAGAAAACTAAACAGTGAGTTTACCCTCAAATGATGACTTGGATTTCGAACACGATCCACTACAGCTAGTACTACAGGAGTTGCCACTTGATGAACCACTGCTACTTGTCATTATTTGACTACATTATAACTAGTTTGAGTACCGGTTCAATATTACCTGAATAGGATAGTAATAACTAGGAATTATTTCAAATCAAATAGCAACATTTAAAACAAGCAATGAATTATACAAATAGTCTAAATAATTATATTATATGTTTGAGGAAATTATTTTAGTTATTAAATTACGTTTGAAAATAGTGTTCTATATTTAACTATTGGCAAAGTTGCTTAAAATCATAAGGTTTTAAACCCCTTAAGTGCAATCTAAGTTGGCGCCACTTAAGATTATCTAGTTTAACAATGCATAAATCTTTACTCTCTGTCTGGTTCATTATTAGACAGGATGTTAATTAATAAAATGGTTGACCATGAGAGTGCTCCCTCACTCGTTTCCAAGCCACACAATAAGATATTTCACTAGATGAACCTAGATAAATAACAGTTGACAGGATGAGCACGGAAAGTAACGAAAGTAACGTGCCTCCCAATGTGTTTGTCTCTCAACCAGCTTTAAAATAGTCCCCATATAAAGGATACATTACATTTCTAAACCAAATTAGCCTACCATCTTCTTTTAGGAGTTGTTATTCAGTGGCTGAAACATCTTCAGTTTCTAATGCTTTCACGGCTAATTTTACCATCAATTTACCCCGAGAAGCCATACATACTGTAAAAGAAACAACCACGATTAACTTCTTAAGTTTGAGTATAATTAGTATTTATAATTAGATAAATAGTTAACAAGTCACAACTAAGAAACCAGCATCTAAAACCTATTGAGTTGAAATATATTTGGGCTATAACGTCATAATCAAGAATAATAAAAACTAAATACTAATTAATAGTAATATTTATTCGAAAATAACGTCATAATGGAAAATAATACTGATTTCAATATTACACAATGAAATTAGTTTTGCAGAATAACGTCATAGAGCGAATTAATACAACCTAACAATAATTTTGTAGGAAGAACGTCACATTTCAAAATATTCCCAGTATAAACCAAGCAAAACTTACCAAAAAGAAAGTCACCAGTCGAAATAAACGTTTTAAATTATAACAGAATAAGCCAAATTTATTCTTACCTTAGCAAAATGGACGACTTAAGTTTTTGAGTTATGTAATTATTTTCGCAAATGAGTGATGTATGATCGTACCGCAATTTAATGGCGTGAGCCATGCTTTCGTACAAGACTACTCGTGTGAACTTAGTGTAATTGACAAAGCTTTTGACTTCATTGGCTTCATGATCCAGTCGTGGTGGGATAAAACATGTTTGATTTTCTGTCGTGTTGTTGTGGGCGTGGAGCAAGAATGTCATCGCAACATATTCTGATGTTTAATAATAATTACATAAAACTGTTTCTAGAATTGGATGAAATGGATCACATACTGCACAATATGACTACTCTAAACTGCGCAAACAAATTAAACTCGTAATCCAACCGGACATAATTGATTTTGATTATTTTCGTCTGTTGTAATCGTCTAGAAATTACAATTTTCTTTTTCGACGTTTCTAGTCAAACTTGATCGCAAGATATACAAATCAGTCTTATGTGATGTATTAATTGCTCCAAATAAAATGAATCATCATTAAAGCGAATATGTTATATCTTTTGATAATTATGATTGGTTCAAATCCATTAGAAATAATATTTTTTTTATTTCTTACCTTTTCGACTGACATTTGATCAGAAGTTAATAAATTAGCTCCAATAGATGTTTGGATAAGCCAAATTGTACCAAATAAGTAAAATTATCAAGCAAAATCAAATGTTCGTTTTCTATTATCTTAGTTTGCAAAATCGTCAGGAAATCACAATTTATTTATCGTCATTTCTAGTGAAATTTGTTCACAAGTTGTTCAAAATAGCTTTATTTGAGGTTTAGTTAATCTAAATTAAGCAAAAAAATTAAACTCGTCTCCCAAGCGGACATTCTCGATTTCAATTATTTTCGTCTTTTGAATTCGTCTAGAAATGACAATTTTTTTTTATTTTTCGTCATTTATAAATAAATCTATTCACAAGTTGTTCAAAATAGCTTTATTTGAAGTTCTGTTAGTCTAAATTAATCAAAATAATTAAACTCGTAAACCAAGCGCACATGCTCGATTATGATTATCATCGTCTGTTGAAATCGTCTAGAAATGACAATTGTTTATTTTTCGTTATTACTTGTGAAATTTATTCAGAAGTTGTTCAAAAGAGCTCTATTTGAGATTCTGTTACTTCAAATTGCGCAAAAAAGATTAATCTCGTCAACCAAACGGATATACTCGATGTCGATTATTTTCGTCCGTTGAAATTGTCTAGAAACTACAATTTTCTATTTTACGTCAATTCTAGTGAAACTTATTCACAAGTTGTTCAAAATATCTTTATTTGATGTTCTGTTACTCTAAATTAAGCAAAAAGATTAAACTCGTCAACCAAGCGGACATACCCGATTTCGACTACTTTCGTCTTTTGATATCGTCTAGAAACTACAATTTTCTATTTTACGTCATTTCTAGTTAAATGTATTCACAAGTTTTTCAAAATATCTTTATTTGATGTTCTGTTACTGTAAATTGCGCAACAAGAATAAACTCGTCAGCCAAGCGAACATACCCGATTTCGATTATTATCTTCTGTTGAAATCATCCAGAAATGACAATTCTATATTTTTCTTCATATCTAGTGAAATTTGTTCACAATTTGTTCTAAATAGCTTTATTTGATGTTTTGATACTCTAAATTAAGCAAAGAGATTAAACTCGTCAACCAAGTGGACTTGCTTGATTTAGATTATTATCGTCTTTTGTATTCGTCTAGAAATGACATTTTTATATTTTTCGTCATTTATAAAGAAATTTATTCACCACTATTTCAAAATAGCTTTATTTGAGGTTCTGTTGATCTAAATTGACCAAATATATTAAACTAATCAACCAAGCGGAAATACTCGATTTCGATTATTTTCGTCTAGTCTAGTCTACAAATGAAGATTTTTATTTTTGGACGATTCTAGTCAAATTTGTTCAAAATATCTACAAATCAATCGTATTTGATATATAAAATTCTCCAAATGAGATGAATTATCATTAAGGCAAATATTTAATATCATTCGTTAATTATGATTAATTCAAATCCACTAGAAATAACTTTTATTTATTTATTACCGTATGTACTAAAATTTGGTGGCAAATTATTCAAAATAGCCTCAATAGATGTTTGGGCACGCCAAATTGTATCAAATAAGAAAAATGATCTATCAAAAGAAAATATTTGTTTTCTTTTATATTAGTTTGCAAAATCATCAGAAAATGACAATAACTTATTTATCGTCATTTCTAGCAAATCTTATTCACAAGTTGTTCTAAATAGCTTTATTTGATGTACTGTTACTCTAAATTAAGATTAAACTTGTCAAACAAGCTGATATACTCGTTATTAATTATTCGATATGCGTAAATAAAATTCCAGCTTTAAGACATTTATTAATTAATATTTGATTGATTTTATAAATAAGATAATATAAAGTTTAATTCAAGACCATTTAAACATATTTGTACTCAGTTCTCTTTTCTTACCACCACCCAAACTCACAATCAAATCTTCTACCATTTCAATCAATAACATGCTACTATCTCCATGAGTATATGAGTACCATTCCCAAGCTCATAAAGGTAACCTTGGAAAGCTTCATTTAAGCAGTAGAATTCCTATTATGTTAATAAAAAATATTCGCTATTTTCTTAAATATATTTCACAAATTAAAACTTTGCAGATTCTGTAATCACCAAGTTATATTGCACATATATTTTGTTACTCTTATCTACGCTAAATTGTCTGGAACACGTAACGCAAACACAACTAATATAATTTATTATGCTATGGAATTGATTCATGCATACCCTTGGGATAAGATAATCGATAGTCGATATAAGCAACCTGTTATATTTTAGTAGACTATTAAATTATAGTACTGCCTCGTGAAATATTGATTAAAATATCGTCTACCCCAGTAAATTAAAGATTTTTCTAATAAAAACTATTTCTCCTTTTTTTGTGTGTGTTTTTGAGTTTGTAGAATATCTTAGAACTTATCTCATGGCAACACTGTATCAGTTTGTAAAATTAAAATTCCCACCCAATGATATTTTTTGGCGGGGTTTTCCTCCCCTACTACAGTTATGACGCGTTTTCAACCAAGTTGATGTTTACTGCCAAGTCCCTTTCCCGCGTTATACATTGACGTAGATTGGAACGGAACAATGAGTCAGGGATGACACACTTGTTTGTTTTGCTATTACAATATAATTAGTCGCATAATGTCTTTGCAAAAAAATAGCAAAAATATTAAACTATTTACGAGGTTTCGAAGGGCGCTTTTATATTAGATTAAATTGCATTAATTACTATAAATTATAAGAATACTACCATCCGATTTTCTACGCATTGTCTCTTGAATGCTTGATTGATTACAGTTTCATTAAAAGGTAATCGATTAAAGTTTCCCCTAGTCATAATTGTAAATAAAATAGTATTACCACTCAGAAATTGATTTTAATCTGTCATGCTAGTTTAACGACAAATGAAAATGATATTAGATTTAATTTTGTTTAGTGACATTTCATAATTATAAATAAATCTTAAATATTTTACGGAAATTAGAATGGTATTTTATTAGCAGTTCTCCACTCTAGCATGCCAAGAAGAAATCGATATTTTGAATCCAGCATGACTTCCCATTCCTAAATGCGTGCACAGTATAAAAGTACTTGAATTGGTATCTTGGATAATATGCCATTTTATATGTTTGTCCTAACATCTTTGATTTAATTGATAGTTTGATTAGAAATTTTAAGATCAAAGTTGCCAATGTTTACAAGAGTTGAAAATATCCTAGTTTGCTATGTTCTAATATAATAAATTACATCAGGGGAGGTGATTGACCGTTAATTCATTGGTCACTTTTTTGTACATCAAAAAATATAGATCTGAATTTTAAAGTTAGAAGCATTCGTTTTTTCGCTGATAAGTTTTTAAACATACAAGAACAATGAATAATAATTTTATATTTTCAAATATTGTACTATATGTCTCTCTATGTCAAATACTGTGAATTATTTATTACATTTTTAATATTTCTAACCGTTATTCACGAGAGTCGAAATTTTGAGCGGGAGTTTGACGCTATCTGTACCAACGCGCCAGAACTATATCCTTTCTGCCAACGCCAAGCCGTTACTTGCTGCAAGAGGTAAGTAGTGAATTTTGTTTATTGAAGAAATATTAATATATTTGTTGATAATTTTTCTTAGCGTGTGTAAAAATCACCACCTTTTATGTTATTTTTCGTGTGTAATTTTCATGTATCTTGTTTAGCTAGGGAAGACGTATTATACGAGTTAAAATTACGATTAATACTTTTTAGGAATGGCTGTAGGGCTCTAAGGCATAAGCGATGGCGTCTGCCGGATCGAAGCTATGAATAGGGCGGCAAGCTACGCGGCATCAACATGAATTTCTTACTATTTTCTTGTGTAAATTTAATTTTTATCGTAGTGTTATTTACTTGAATCATGTTTCCAAATGGTCCTAATATAAATGTGAATTTTTGTTTGCCAGTATTTTGGGGGTAATTAGATTGATTATGCGTTCTAAAAATAGAGAAAAATTTATGAGGCCCATATTCATTATTTTACTTGTGAAGGCATTCGATTTGAAAATGGCGGGCGCGGAATTGTATTATTTTATGAATATTTAGAATGAATAACATTGAATTTCTTTGAATTTAGAACGTAAACTAACTTAGCTTTGTTGCCATCTAGTTAAAATTAATTTTCCGAACAAAGAGTTACTACATAAGTGTGCCGTAACTAATGGTTTTCACTATGTGTGATGGTTTGAGTGGATAAATTATAAAATGTGCTAAGTAAATGTAATGTAGGTCCAAAGTTTTTGTTCATAAAATGTTGTAGGTTAAAATCTTGAATCTTCCACATTAATCAAAATGTCTGATAACGAAACGTCCGCCGCTGATGACACCAAGAGGAAGAGGGGCCGTCCCGCCAAGGCTGGTGTTGAAGTTAAGGTAAGTTAAAAAAAACAAATCATACTAATCTTACTTAGAAATATACTTCCATCATGTCATCTAAAGCTTAATACACTGATCATTGTGCAATAAAGTAATAAGTCTATGCTTAAATCACCCATTGGTGAATATTACGTTTAAACAAAACTCTCCAAAAATCACTTAGGAATGTAAATGTGGACGATTGTTTGCTAACTATCGGCTATATATTGTAGGGAAGTTGTTTAAGGACAGCTAGGAAAAGTTAACCTGCATACATTCATCAAATAATATAATCTGTAAGACTCTTGAGTTGTTACTTTTAACAGTTACAACTTTCACAGCACATTTTTAATTCTATTTTTCTTTTAATTGCTTTTAAACACTGACTTAATGATGTTTTTCAAAGGAGAGTTTCTAAAATGCTATGAGCTGTATCCAAATAGTCTACTTCAAGCACCGTCGGCCCTTGACGTTTACTTGATAGTTGCATTAGCATTCACATGATCAAGCGTAGATCCGTCCGAATAGTCACAAAGTGTGATAATGCACCCCTTTCAGTCCAAGGGTGACAGAAAGTTTCCCTTGATATGTCGCCAATACAGTGTTTGATTGGCAGTTCTGCTACAGATAAAGCTCATAGAGTAATGTAATCTTTGATAACACACATGGTGACCTGGTGGTCTAGAGGTAAGGTGTCAGCCTTCTGTGGCCGGGGTTCAATCCTCGGTCCCGGCACAGATTTATCTGATTACCAAACCCTTCCTTCACCTCTGACAAGACATCTTGTGAATGTGGGGAATGCCAGGCCTCAACCGTGGTTCGGATCCCACGTTAAACTGTAGGTCCTCCATTTCATCTCACAATCATCCTACCATTATACATTAGCGTAAGTGCGTACAACCCGAATGGGTAGTAAGACACGGTGCTAATAATAATAATAATAACACCTTAAATATACTGGTAGAGTTGTATTGTGTTGTGTGGATAATTTGTCATGAGCAGTGAAAATGTCACCACAAATCTGTAAGTAGCCTACGCTAATTTGGGCTGATTGATGGTGTTTAAATAGTTTCTAAGATCTTTGTTAGGAAGCAACACCTGCGGATTCAAGGGTGTGAAAATATGTTGGCATTTAAATAGTATTTTGCAGTCTTCAGCCTCAAGTGCTTGTTAAATGTAAGTTATGTGTACTTGACTATTTTGATAGAGCCTTGGTCTCTCTAAAAACTAAGATGGTGAACTGGTTAAAACTTAAAGGAAGGTTGAAATTACAGGGTTTGGTTTTGTTCATACACAGTTTACAAAATAAAAATGCTTTATTTTGACTTAAATAATTTGTATGAATCTTTCTCTAAGTTACAAAAACCATTGGTTTTGGTGGTCATTTATAACAATAAGTTTGAATATGATACTTTTTAATCTAATAGCAGCCTATAATCTGGAAGGATAGTAAGAAATTAGTAGGCTTATATATTGTTGTGAGACAATAATTTAATAGTTATAATACTATTTCTTGTTCTCTCAATTAGTCATGAATAAAGACATGCATAATATGAGGTTATTTTTCTAAAAGAGTTTTTTTAAAGGTTGAAGGTGGTGTTATTCACATTGATGCAAAACAAATTATTAGGGCCTAATTTAAAAAAATAGGGTTTAAGACCAGAATGAATAGTTTATTCTCTATTTCTCTATGCCAAGTTGTAAAATATACTATTTTTATCTTATTAATTATGCATACTAGATCTCATTTTAAAACCTTGTCATTGTGACCAGATTTTTTCCTTTAAAGCTCATTTTTTTGCCGTTAAGAACATTGTTGTGCAATCTTTCAACATTTGCACATGATGACCAAATTGTCTCCTCAAATTTCTTAGCAAATGTTGGTTTTGGCAAGGCAACTACCTGTAGCGCTTTTATAATGTCCTCTAAAATGTCCTCCATTTGCTTTTCAATGTGTCATTCACGAGCTAAGTTTACCTGGGTGACAGCTCGAAATGTTACTAGAAGTAATCCCTAATATATCACTACGCCAACAGCTGACATCTATCACTTTGGATGACTGTAATGAAAACAGATGGTAATGTATTAATGTGATAGTTAACCACAGTAATTTAGGACAATATTATTTATATATTTATTTGAGGTCGGACACAAAGTTTATTTATAGTTTTATTCCACTTAAAAAAAATTCACACTTCCACAAAAACTTCTAACGAACATAGCCTCAAAATGGCGACTGACGAATATAAACCATATCATTGAACATAACGGTAAAAAAGTTTTTTACAATGATGCAGACACGCAGTTGATGAAAATA
>CABFVX010006506.1:0-31421 GCA_902151425.1 Timema shepardi
ATACATGCAGCCATCATCCTCCCCCTCCCCCATAGCCATTAATTGGCCCCATTGTTCGCCTTAATTGGTTTATTGTGTGCCCTCGGACTAGGACTTCCTTACTACTCACATGGCCACCGAAGCGGGTCTTAGCTTAGTTAAAAGGCGTATTGGTAGCAATACCTCTTTGTAATTTTTTGTTTCCTCCTTCACATAGTCTTTTCCTTAAACGGTTATCTTGAAACATCATAATAAACAATGTTTTTATACAAGATTTTTTAAATCATATTTTATTAATCATGAAAATAAATAAGATAGCGTGAGAACCAGCCCCTTTGAATCTTGAATGTGAAAATCCATCGAATTATTTATCAAAACAAAATGAATACAGATAAGGGACCTAATCTAGACACTTTACACACTCAGTGGGAAAACTTGGGGATAAAATAAGTAAAACCAGGATGTTCCCTGATGAAATGAGTGAAAGAGGAGGGGGAGACGATAGAGGATAACAGGAACACCTACAAGAATGGAATTAGTAAGTGAAAGATTGTAGAATGAAATTTAGCATGGCATAATGTGAAGTGATGGTAATGGCAATGAAGAGAATAGGACCTAGTAAATCTATAAAGTTGGATGAGAAAAGTACAGAACGTAAAATATTTTGGAAGCGGGATTGGGATAAAAAGTGTAAGTATAGAGGATATAATGAGAAGAGGATAGCAGGAAGAGTTGTTCTATAGGTGTGTAAGAGATCTGATATGGAGAAGAGAATTTACCTTTAAGTGTAAGGAATTGTTGTACAGGGCCTACTTAGTAGCCATTGTCACATATGCAGCAGAAACATGGACAGTGAATGTAAGAGAGACTTGAAAAGTGGAGACCATGAGAGTGAAGTTTATGAGGGGCATGTTAGCTGTCACGAAGAAAAACATTATTAGGAAATAAGTTATCTGGGAAAGAGTTGGGGTACAGTGAGTATATGAGATAGTAGAGGAAGAAAGACTGAGAGGGTATGGGTATGTAATGAGAATAGGAATAGTGAGGATGAAAAAAGAGAGGATTCAAAAGAAAATGTTGTCAGTGAAGTATGTAGGAAAAAGACCACAAGGGAGGCCAAGAAAGAGATGGGAGGACCAGATAAAAGAAAGTGTTCAAGAGAGAGGATAAGAAAGGAAGAAATTAAAGCAGAGAGAATGGTGGAAAGATATATAAAGATGGAGGCATTTTACTAAACTGACATGGCCACAGGCTGTAAACAGATAATGATTATGATGATGATGATGATGATAATGGAGTTTGGGTGAGGTGGGAGGGTTCTCAACCACAACCCCCCCCCCNCCCACTCAACCCCCTTTCAGTTTTAGTTTGCAGACTGTCTCACTACTCATTCAGCTTAAACGACCATGTGCAAATTATGCTTATCTATTATATATTAGAAAGATTTAATTTGCTGGTAGCGTACTCACATTTGCGTTGTGAGTGTGACCAACAGTACAATCGACTAGGATTTAAACCCTGGTCTGTGTGTCATAGAAAATATAGTGTTTGGCTGGAGTGAATCCTAAGACCATGCAGACAATGAAGCGGTTCACCTCAAATTCATCTAGTCAATAATTGTACCCCTACCTACTGAGTTAGCTCTGTTGTCAAAAGATACTTAAGACGCGAAACTCCTTTTCCGAAATAAATGAACCCCTCACCCCCCATTTTGTTGTTGTTAATGTCTAGTGAGTTACGTAAGGGGAAAGCGTACCCTCTCAGCCAAGATCAGAAAATCAATTAGGGGTAGTTCCCCTTAAGTCCTGTCTTCCCTCCCTTGTTTATCTGAAAGAGGGTGAGGGGAGGTAGATCTGTCAGAAGCAGTAGGTAGTGGCCACGGGGTGGGGGTTGGGGCTGAGATGTATGGACAGTAGAGTCCAGCTGGTTTCTGTCAGCACCACCCCCTTTTGGTATACCGGTAGCTTACCACCCTTATTTCTTTCCCATCATGTAAAAAAAATATTCTCTGGTGGAGTCTAGTTGAATTAGACTAGTGTGGGAGCGAGTCAGATTTCCCATACGTTATCTCATTTATTGGGACCCCTCTAAGAGCTATAGTACTCGTATAAAATATAACTTGGCGTAACGATTTTAATGAAATCGAGATAAATTAGGGTTAGATTACCATATACACATAAATAATCTTGAAACCTTTTTACATTGCAGAAAGTTTATAATACATTATGGTTAGAGCATTTTACCCAATTTCAAATGAAACAAAAATGTATTAATGTGATCCAGTAAACGATAAAAAAGGCCAATATTTTTGCAATTAATTATAGCAAAGCATTTTTTTTAACCAAAATAAATCAAACATTTCTCTAGTAGAAACGTAGAGTTTAATTTTCTTCACGTGGTGATGTCAACAGCTGTCAGAGAGCAGGGAAGCATAATCTTAATACCTTTTTTAATTAAAAGAAAAAGTTTCACCAAATTTCAGAATACCCTTGAAAGATATTCAGCAACTGTTGACATCACCATGTGAAGAATATTAAGTTCTGTGTATGTATGTATGTAATAAATCAATATTTGATATATTTTGAGCAAATAAATGTTTTTATATAAATACTGCAAAAACACTAACGTTTTCCTGTGTACCCTACATTCCCGCATTAAGCATAATTAAAAAATATATAGCTAGAATTTATTTGATTCTTGAGTGAACTATGGGATATTTCAGGTCTTTGATTCTTGAGTGGTCTATGGGTTATTTCATTTCTTTGATTCCTGAGTGAGCTGTGGGCTATTTCAGTTCTTCGATTCTTGAGTGAGTTATGGGCTATTTCAGTTATTTAATTCTTGAGGTAGCTATGGGCTATTTCAGGTCTTTGAGTCTTGAGTGAGCTATGGACTATTTCAGGTCATTGATTCTTGAGTGAGTTATGGGCTATTTCAGTTATTTGATTCTTGAGGGAGCTATGGGCTATTTCAATTATTTGATTTTATTAGTAGCCCATACTAACAGATAATTGGCCCAAGACGTTAGGGTCTCAATATATGTACAATTTAAAAAACTATACTCCTATCTTCAAGCATCCTGGAGTTTCTTTGTATGTTTCTCGGTTTTGAAATTGCAATTTTGTCAACTAATGTAGTAAATAAGAATTTATTTGATTATTCCACTGTCTTCTATGAAATAACGTCCTTTTATTGGGATAGTATATATATGTATCTAAATTTTTGTTGAATTAAAGCTCAAATCATATAAAAAATGTAAACGTTACCAATATACAGTTATATAAATTTAAATAAACATGATTTGGGTACTATGGGGAATGCAAAATAACCTACCAAAATATTGGTTTTGGATTTTAGAGTGAATGTATTATGTAATTACTCTTTGTATTTGGGGTTGATTTGACAGTCAAGTAAAACAAAAAAATGTGAATTCTACATTCAATTTGAGAACACAACATTGATCACATGATTTAAGATAAAATCTTAAAATACACTATTTTATCGAAATTTAAAATATTTTTAGCCAGGGTGCTAACCAGTTATCAAGGCTATATAAATATATGTGTGTACGAGATTTAATCGTAATCAGTACAGTGGTTTTTGAGTTAGAGAAACATACAGAAACAAGTCATTTTTCTATATTTTTTATAGACTAGATTTGACCCGTCGCGGCTTCGCCAGCAATAATTGATAACATCTTTTAACTTTTAACCAAACTTTTTTTTTAAATTCAAAATTAATAATTGATAGCTTAAATAATATACATTTATTTTATTACGGAATATTATATATAATATTATATAATATATCTTATATACGAAAGGTTTAAACATTAGTATTGTAAAATTAATGTAGGTATACAAAAAGTTTAAACATAAGTATTGTAAAATTAATGTAAAATCAAAGGTTGGGAATAGTCCTATATGTTATTCCAGGACATACTCTACCAACGTACAAGGCTTCATTCCAATCTGTTCAGCAGTTTTGGCGTGATTGAGTAACAAACATCCAACACACAAATTTTGGCATTTATAATATTAGTAAGATTATAGAGTATTTATTTCAAATAATTTCATAGCCACAAATATATGTTTTCACTACCCTATTCTGGTAAACGCAAGGGTTATATTATAATCAACTACTTTACTGGGGTAAGGATGTTGAAGATAGAATCTAACGGACCTGTACCAGAATTTGCATAGAGGGAGTGTAGTAGATCATTTTGAAAAATAAAAAACAAACTTGTATACTAACTCTATGCTGGGATAAATGGCGGATACGTGTGGTAATGAACTTTCAATATCCTAGTGGTCAGTGGTTTGTCGTGGAATGATTCCAAGATAAGCCGAGTTCGTTAAAACTGTACCTATGAATTATCCTAGTAACTTATTATTACAAATATTGCTAGGCTATCAATGAACATGCAGTGCCATGTGATTTATGATTGGTCAAACTGAAATTGAGGGGGAGAGAACAGATAATAACTTACAGTTTTAACAAGCTCTGCTTAATCTGTCAACATTTCAAGACATGCCACTGCTAATGCCAAAGAGTAATATTAAGTAACTAAGAAGCATTGTAATTTAAAAACAAACATAATCTTGTGAGCCCGTAAGTGAGTTACACCGACCGAGAGGCAGCAATGAAAGTGCCAACATTTGCGAATAAACGGTGTCATGTGGTAATCACAACAAAACCTCCGGCCATTAATCTCCGCATTCTAGGCCAGACCTTTTATTTAAGTATTAAAGTAGATTCTCATTACAGATACACTGCATCACAGAAAAATTCTGGAAGAGAAGAGGATCGATCTCGGGACCTCTTGATTTGTAGCTAGTAATTCTGACTACGCAGTTGGTCTAATAATATACTAAAATAAATAATCCTAATGGTTCAAGGACACCACTATTAAAATGTAAGGAAAGGCATCATTCTGTTTCCTGACAACATATGTCTGTCATGATTTTCTGGGTGTGATAGAAGAGATACAGTGGATTGAAGTTACGCGAGGATTAAGAGGAAATAATTATTGAAATTCCGCAAGGTACACATTTGTTATATTAACGATTTAGAACACGTTATTCTCTTAAACAAAAATTAATATAAGTATATTAAGATTAAGTTGTTCTTTAGAATAAATCGGTCTTACATTATTTATATTAGCTCTATTAATTTATTATCTTTATGAAAGTAAACTTTTACCCTGGTTGTAATAATCACGTGATATGCTCTAAGGAATTTTATTAGTTGATCTAGTTCCACTTAGATCTGTCATAAATTATTGAATTAATGGTGAATGGAACATAAAAAAATTACAGTTTCAATGTAAAATGGAAGACTACGCTGATAAACAGCGAAATATATTAATTTGACTATGAAACTCTTGATAGGTAGTAATTACTTATAGTAAAGATATTATTTAATTATTCTTATGGTATTTTTAGGTATGTGATTCAAGTATGAGTAGGGATCATAAAAAGGTGTCCTGGATAGGGATTATATTACAGAAACTCTCTACTTGCTTTAACTTGTCAGTCTAAATAATAACGGCAGATTTTCTTATTGTACGTAAAGAAATACATGACGAAGCATTCTAAGAGTTCAAATAAAGGTATAGATTTTTTTCGTGTTAGTTAAAATATTTTAAAACAAATATAATGGTTTCTAAAATACATTTTATTATAAGGGGCAGGATATGTCCATAATGGATATAGAACAAGTTGGGGTGTTGGTAACAGAAGCCTTATCAAGACAAATAGAAAAAATTTTATCTTCAAAATTTGGAAAAGTTTAATATGAAAGTGGATTTGGAAAAAGTAAATTACTAAGATAAATATTTTGAAAAAGGCGTGGGCAAAATTTATTTAGCAGTAGTACAATTTATCTTTATAACAACATTTAAAAAAATTACCAAAACACTCCCTAAAATACCGAAGAAAATTACAATTTAAAGAAAAAATTTGTAAGGCGCGAATAACAAGAAATGATATATAAAGATGAATATTTGGATTGGTGGTCCAAACATTTTTTTAAGATAGATGAATATCCCCCTCGTCAATTTTCCTAATTACACGCTACCCCCACGAAAGATGAATATTTTAAAATTTATACACTTTACAGAAATTCTAGTTTTGAGGAAATTTGGTCCATTGTGAGGCATTCAGAATTAGATCTCAACAATATTTTAGAAAAAGAAAGAGTGAAATTATAACTGATCGCCAGAAATGTTTATCTTCTAGAATTGAAACTAATCATATCCAAAATTTTTAAGAGTGTATTAATAAAGAAAAAAATATTTAGTGGTTTATTGACACAATTTATGTAGAAGTGAGGCAAGAATTTGAATAGATAGAAGATAAGCTAGAATCTCTTTGGCATCGTCAGGTGGTTTTTTCAGTTTTTAGATTCATAAATTTCACAGAAAATTATCAATTTGCAATGTGCATAACATTATTTTTCAATACAATGTTATAAAACTAAAGTGTTTACGCTAAAATAAATTAAATTTAACATTTATTTTTCTAAAACAAAATTTTCAAGTAAAACCATATTAAAAAAAACTATTTAAATTTGTGTGTAAATGTTTCATCAATTAAAAAATATATTGAAATTAAATAGTTTTGTAAAATATAACATTAGGCCCAGTTATAACATTTCTGTGAAATTTTTAGAATTTTTAATGCCTAGTTTTTGACTTGTGAATTTGGTCATTTTACATCTCTATGAACTTAATCACTTTGATAATTTACTAACTTAATCAATTTACTAATGTATGATCTGAACTCATTTACTTATTTGTGATTGTATTAATTAAACTTAATTGTGAATCTATTTATTTATTCATGTGTAATATTAATTACTTTTATCGTGTATTTGTGAATGTAATCGTTTTACTTGTTTGTGAGTTTAATCTTTTTAGTTATTTGTGAAATTATATAAGTTATTCATTGGCGAAGCTAGTCACCAAATCACTAATAATTTTGTTATTATTATTATAATTATTAGCACCGCGTCTTACTACACGTTCGGGTTGTACGCACTTACGCTAATGTGTAATGGAAGGGTGATTGTGAGATGAAATGGAGGACCTACAGTTTAACGTGGAATCACCCCACATTCACAAGATGTCTTGTCAGAGGTGAAGGAAGGATTTGGTAATCAGATAAATCTTTGCCGGGACCAAGGATTGAACCCCAGCCGCCAGCATAGAAGTATGACACCTTACCCCTAGACCGCCAGGTCACCTAATATAATTTTATTATATATATATTTGTGTTAGTAAAATAATTGCTTTACACATTTATAAAATCTAGCAAAATTGTAGCTAGAAATCTGTAATTTTTTTTAACCCTTTGTGAATATAATAAATAGAAAAAATTATGCTTATTATTTCTTTGCTCGAAAAAAATTAAAATCTGTTTTAAACTAGGAAATATTTAACTCATGAATGTTGGTAATACATTCGATTTATTTTAAACAAATCTTTAGTTAGGGTCTATTAAATTAAAAAAGTTTTGAAAATATAAAATATATTAGTGAAGTTTTCAGAAAATTACCAAGCGTATTTTTAAATGAATCATTTAAACTGTTACTAATATTAACTTGACAAAACAGTAAAAATATTTCAAAACTTAATATTTCCAACACTAAATAGTCAGATAACATGTCAAGTAGTTTTAAACAAGTGAAATAATGAGCCACTGCTATCACCCAGCTGTTGTATACAGCCAGTTTATTAAATTATATAAGTTTAGTGTTTTATTTTAAATAAAATATGCAGGAACGCCACTCTACCTCAACTCTTTAAGAGTTTACCTTAAATATCTGGAAACTCAAGTTACAACTGTTGGAATATTTGAAATGAAGTATGCTTACAATCTTACCGATTGATCCATTAACCTATATAATTATATTATTTACATTAAAAATAACGCCTGAACACTGTAATTGAACCCGGAACCTTTTGCTTGGTATCCAATTAATTATCTAATCCCTTAGCTATCCAGGAACTATCCCCTATCTAGGGTCATTCTTCCCTCATATTTTAAGGCAGAGTCTATTATGGGCGTGTGGAGGAAATCGTCGGCTCCAAATGTGAAATCAATTAGGATCACGAGCTATCAGATAAAGCAGCCACCATTGACTCGGTAGTTGGCTTATTGCTGCCACTTGTACAATTATAATTGCACAACTGCGCATACTATGGTGGACTAAATAGCTGCGCTATTATATCTGTTGCTTGGTACAACAATTTGGATTCTATTGAGGTTGTATTATCCACAGCGTTTTGTAAATATACTTAGGTATAAATTAGTCACTATATTTAGGTCAAACTTAGTACAAATCGCCTATCCACTGAATAAATAATTTAATTTCCCACTATCTAAAAATTAAGCATAGTAATCTATGAAATTGTAAATTCACCTTTCATAGTGTTGGAAGATTGTCGCTTATTAAGGCTGCGCCTACCCATACATGCACGGTTTTAAACAAAAAAATGTTTTAAAAAAATATCTAATAATTCAACATTGTTGTTTTTTATTTATTTATTAACATATCTGGGCATATTTCATAATTCTTATGGGATTTTCAAACCCTGCTAAAAGTAGTTATTGAAATACTTTCGTTAAAATTTTTCCATTTCAATGCATTTTAAATGGTAAAACAAAAATTATTAATTGATTAATTAATTTTCTTTGTAAAATTAAGCTAGAGTGTTTGTTTATAACATATTATTTAATTAATATTTTATTTTTATTTTTAAACGTGTTTTTAGATTATTGTTAGCTTCAATAATCACTACGATATTGAGCTCTAATGACTCCCAAGTCGACACTATGGTAAAAATACATAGTTTTAAATAAAAATTATTCTTTTACAAATAGTTATCTTAGTTGATAATAGGTGCCGTTAGTATGATCATTACCAATTTACAAGCTAGTATAATTTTGCAAATGTTGGCTAACCTGCTGTATCGGAAAACACGCGGCAGGGGAGGGTGAAGCTAATCTCTTTGACCTTCTTGAGTCATTAATACCATGTGTGTTGGAATAAGAAGGGCCAATGTCCAAATATGAAAATTTGCGTAGTTAAATATAAACATCTTAACATATTAAGTAACTAAAATACTCACAAAGTCTTAAATACTGTGTGAATAAAGATAATTTGTCCCAACTTACTTCAATGAGAGTTTTACTCTAGTGATACATTATTTTCAAAGAAAGAACCACATGCTTCTCCAAATACAAAGTTTTATGACATTGGCCTTTATTTAACTGAGGCAGTAAAACATATAAAATTCTTCACTCGTATCCTACATTCTTTCACGGGTTTTTTCAATATTGAGATTTACACGTTACAATAGTAAGTGTTAATATTAAGAGTATATGAAAACTACTCTACACTGAATTTTTAATCCACTATTATAATAGATAAAAATAAACATTCCTGCTCATGTCAAACATAGTTATTTTAAATAAAATTTGGTCTAAATGTAATTTGGAGACATTCTCAGTACATTTTTATATACTATATTTATTTTACAGTCTAGGATTTGACTCTCATTGGACTTTGGAATAAGTTATTTTTCAAAAAATTAATGAACGAAGTTTTTGGTAGTCAATGTGTGAACATGTTAACTTTATCTTATTAGCTTTTTAAATGTGATTACCTTTAATTTGAATCTGTTGCATTCTCGCAGTTTGTGCGCTAGTTTCACTTTTTTTTTGCTTTAGAACAAGATCCAATTGATTGTAAAAAATTTTGAGGTGGAAAAGTTTTTAAACAATATTATTTTATATCCTTGTGAATACCAAGTTTGTGAAGCATGTGTTGATGGAAGAAAGGGCACACAAAGAAACTCAAAGAGAAAATTGATTATTTAACTGCGTGTCGTAAAGGGTAAGTTTTTTTAATGGTATCATATTACTGGCGCTTAGGCTATACCTATCTACTAATTTAAGTACAACGAATGAGTGGTAATACTACTATATCTACAGTAGAAATAATATCAAAATTAAGATAACAAATAAATATTTATATATAACAATGTAGCGATTATTCGGATGTCTCAAATACTTTTTTTTAGCTCTTAGCTGAAGGTAAATGTTACTAACACTCTGTAACGCATTTATAGTATTTTCAAAATCTCTTGTGCTTTGGCCGAGTTCGTATCACGGTAGTACTAAGTAATTTCAACCTTACAGGGAATCGAACTAGCAAAGTTACCAGAGCTGATTAATTTACGTACTCAGTGCTCAACCATAACCCTTTAGCAATCTTGACCACGACATGGAGCCGATGATAAGTAAAATATATTTAAAACCATTAAAGTTAATGAACTGAGTGTTCCCTATGCCACAAAGTAAGTAAGTAGTTGATATCCGGCCACCTCTGTGGTAGAGTGTTCAGATTTACTGGCTTCAGATCTTGAAGTCCCGGGTTTGATCCCCACTTCCTCCAAATCTGTCTGCGAAGCAGTGGGTCTGAAACGGAACCAAAATAAATGTCGTGAGGACAAATGAGGAGCTATTTGAATGAATAAGCAGCGCTTTAGTCTAGAAAACTGAGATAGAAGGGTTGGTGGGCTCATTTTGCTGTTCACATGGCACCCTCAGCCCGAAAATGTTGGATCTTTCTTCACCAACATACTGCAGCCTCTCGATTAGTATAGCCTACTTACAGGCTGACACCATGGAGATATTACTAAAGTTAAAATCTACCAATAGGATGAAAAATTATTCCCAAAAACACTTATTTCCTGGAAAATTATGTAGATATATATAGATTGTATAGATGTATGAAAACTGTAAAGGCCGTATTAAATAACAGATACCCACTTCAGTGGCTGAGTGGTCCAGGGCTTCACTCCAGTGTTAAATTGACCGGCTAATAGCGTAGCGCTTGGGGTTCAAATCCTGGTAGTGTACACTGAGGGTAGATTTTCTTAAATTGTTTACCCATCTCCTTACATAAATGCTGGTAGATAGCCTCTCAAATTCTTCCTTCCTCATTACTACCCAATTAGATTATCATATATACGTATAACATGAACAGGTAGTATGACGCGGTGATATCAGCAATAAAGATAACAGATATATTTAATTCAAAATGTTTCTAGTCTTCGAAATGAAACTGATTTTTAATATTTTATTGCCTATTTAGCCTTTAAAGATTAAAAATTAATCAAAGCACATTCAATTTGAGTTATTTTTTATTTTACCTGCCTACTAATAAACGCAAATAAGTAGTACTACAAAATCGTAAGCTACATACTCTCTCGTATAGGTTATTATATTTAGTAACAAAATCTTCAAAAATTAGTTATCTCTAATTTTACATTAAATATTATTTTCTATGAAAAATAATTATACAGTATTATTTATCACTACTCTTCCCAGATATTCATTTGAAAACAATAGTTCAAGATTTTTATAAAAAGGTGATTTATAACGCAATGACCTGAGTTCGTTTCCACTCTGCTCAATAACATGACCCGGCTGCTAGGCCTTGTATATTTGGCCCATAGTTTTTATTGTAAGGGGGCCATCCTTAAATTACGTAAGGCTTTTTTACATGATTTTAGATCCTCCCTCCCTCCCTCACGAAGGTGATCGGAAGAATTTTCGTAAGCTCCCTCCCAACTTTCTAAGCTTACGTAATTTTTAATGATTTGGCAAGTCATGTTATTTTATTATTATTATTATTATTATTATTATTATTATTATTATTATTATTATTAGCACCGCGTCTTACTTCCCGTTCGGGCTATACGCACTTACGCTAATGTGTAATGGTAAGGTGATTGTGAGATGAAATGGAGGACCTACAGTTTAACGTGGAATCCGAACCACGGTGGAGGCCTGAAATTCCCCACATTCACAAGATGTCCTGTCATAGGTGAATTAAGGGTTTGGTAATCGGATACATCCATGCCAGGCATGTTATTTTAATCATTTAGTTATGTTTAGATTTGAGGATTGGTAATATCCACTTTGGTTGCTATATAGTCTAAACTCTAAGGCGTCACCATCGCAATAGACTAGTTTGCCAATGACTGAGAGATCGTGGCTCAATCAGGATCGGGTGATATTTCCTAAATATTTTTCCACTATCTCTCTACGCGAATGCGGATACAATTACTCTAAATTTAAACGTATTCATCCCTAATCAACTGGCATAATTATTTCATACCTAAACAGGCAGAATTGATTATGATATACCCACATTTGTGTGGGAGAGTAGAAGGAAACGATTGAATAAGATCTCCTCAAAATACCCTCAGTAGGTATTTTAACCCACAGACAGAAGCGTCTAGCTGGTTGGGATGGTTAGGCTATTTTTTCTGCTCGAGAGTATGATTGTATCTTGACGTTTTATCTCCTCACGTTTAGTCCAACTTGGCCTTGACTGATTACCGGTCAGCAAGCCTCCCATTTGTTTAAACAAACCAGTAATGCTGCCAGCCTGATGGCTGGAATCCACCAGTTTGTATAACGTTAGAAATACCATCTATTTTTATAGCTGAAAGCTCAACACACCGTCAGAGAGGGTAGGCAGAGCCTTAAATTAACCTAAACTATAGCAATACTAACCTAACCTAGCTTGCTTCAATAAAGTTCTGAGTTTCATTCTAGCAGCTCTTACTGACCTACTTCAGTGGCGGCATGGTCTAAGGTGTCACCTCTACCTTCAAGTAAATGCGGGTACACTTTTACTAAATACAGAACAACTTTAGCGTCCACACATTAATAATTATTTTGGATAGAGTGCTTTTCGCTAGCCTTGATGCTCTGGTTTATTCTGCTTTTAGTAACGCTTTGTTGCTTATTGTTTGTATAAACACGAATAAATTCTCTGCTTATTATTGTATTGTTAAATATTAGTGTAAGAGCCAATGGCACACTTATGAATTTCAAAATATATTTGAATTCTCTACTAAACTATATAATAATTAATATTATTAGCACCGCGTCTTACTACCCGTTCGGGTTATACGCACTTACGCTAATGTGCAATGGTAGGGTGATTGTGAGATGATGATTGTGAGATGAAATGAAGGACCTACAGTTTAACGTGGAATCCGAACCACGGTGGAGACCTGGCATTCCCCACATTCACAATGTCTTGCCAGAGGTGAAGGAAGGGTTTGGTAATCAGATAAATCTTTGCCGGGAACGAGGATTGAACCCCGGACCCCCAGCATAGAAGTCTGACACCTTACCCCTAGACCACCAGATCACCCAACTATATAATTAAACCTCCTATACTAAAATGTTTGTCACCATAACCCCTTCTAAATTTCTGAATCGATTTGAACCGTTGCCGCCATAATATTTTTGTTCCAATGAGCAGATTTGCAACTAATGGTCAAATTTTCGAAAATTAAGTTCAGTAAGAAGTTACGTGACTATTTATATTCGATATTTATAAAAGGGCACCTAACTTTTTCCTTGATATTATTTTTAAAATTATTATCATTAATTGCAAATCTAAAAATATGTATGAAAATATTAAGACCTTGACGGTTACAATCGGTTCAGAATTGTAGGAGTAGTTTTGGTGACAAACTTATTTTTTATTACTAAATGGCCCAGACCTGCTTAACATTTGTGCATAGCTTCTCAATACATTGGTTTGATAATTTAATCAATAAGGTTTTTATTTTAACTTTTATTTAATAATTTAATTAAAACATTTAAAAAATAAACAAATCAATAAATTAATATTAAGTTATTTCTTTTACTTTTTATGTTTCCATGTTTAAAAGAAGGCTGATTTTTCGGCTGGGACAGCTAGTGTTTAATAAACATTTAATAATTGTATAGACCCACTACGAATGAACCCGACACCTTAAGTGAGTATTGAGTTGCGTCATTCTGATGGTTTTACTTGGAATGACGTCTTGGAATGTTGTGGTCTAGTCGAGCTGTGATATCCATTCCGACAGTTTTGTAATAAGCTTCTATTGTAAAAATCCTGAATTGTATCGACCGGAATTATACCCACAAAAAATGTAATTATACCCACTAGAAATGGTATTCATTTGGACAGTTTTTAAATATATACCTTTAAGAGAAAACCTGAATCATATCCACAAATGGCCGACTTGAGGTTTAACAGAAGGAACGTTTAATGTAAAAGCTTTGTCACACTTCTGGTAGAGGGCAGCAGGATGGAATCTTAACTTACTACTTGTATACTATAGTGCAGCCAAATAAGTATGTCAATTCAATCAAATTATTTAAATAAGTTTAAGTAATTATTTGAAATTCGTGGACTCCTATAAAGCTGCCATCATTACATAGAATATTAAAAAGCATAGCGTTCTTAATTTTTTCTGATTTACAATTAAACACATCGATGTAATTAGTTTTTATTTTACTAAACATGTATTTTAGGGTAAGGGGTGTGCTGCAGAGGATATTTATATCCTATATAAGTCATTCCTACTTGATTATACACTTTAGGCCAGGGGAACAGAAGTTAAACGTATGGACATTAGGAGCACATCTTAGGAAATATAAACAAATTGTTTACAGTCAACATTAATAACATTTTACTCTATTTTACTGTTATTTATAGATATTTACTATCTTTGTGTTAATATTATCACTGTTCACTATAGTTTTTGTTTTTCCTTGAAGATGCTTCCAAAATTAATTTGTAATCAAATTGATATAGGTGAATTTAAATTAAGTGTGTCATTAGCGCTCTAGTTCTCTTTTCAAGTGTGCTGTAAATGTATTTTCTTAAACATTAAGTATTCATTCTCTTTAAAGATTGCAGTGCATAATAGAACAGTTATTTGCAACTGTATTTAATTCGTAAGATTTTTTTTAAGACAATATACTTTAGAGTATGTATCGACTTCTATAATTTTAAAGATATAAATCCTTCATTATATTAGCCACTATGTTAAAAAATAAATTTTGAAAATCTAGCTTAAATTTAATTAAATCTAGCGAGAAATGAGACACTTTTTATGGATTCTGGCAAAAATTTTATTAAGGGTGAATTGGCAGCACTGCTTTGCTCACTTCCTATGTTCAGTGAGCTCTAGTGATGGGAATAATCGAGTAACAGTAGTCGACTACACCTTTTGTGTATCGTAATAGGCTGTACTCGATTCTTCCAGAAATACTCAAGTAAAAGTAGTTGAGTCCTGTTCTTCTTTTAGCTGCTCCTTTTCTTTATCTTCAGATATAATATACAATATTGGTTGATCTGTTTAACGTGTTATTTTAATACAAAACCTTTTTTCCCATACAGTTCATTTTTAAGTCATACTCTTATCAGCGAACGATTTAGAACAACTTTCAATCCCCATTCGACATTTTATCAATAAAACATCAATGACCATATCGGTAATTAAACGTATTACCAAGTCCACACATTGTCCTTTCTTTGGACGGGGAGTTGGTTGAGAATAGAAATGAATGCATATAAAACAAGTGCTTCGATTGATTAATGTTATATAAACTCCAATTGTCATAGGAAGAGTGGTAAACATTGATAATAAATTACTACCTATTCTGTGTTATTTTTTAGAATTGGTGACAACTGCATATCACGACTTGACATAAGAAAATGTTAAATTCAATCTAGTAATATTTATAGCTGTCCGATAAGGTTCTTCCTATGTACATTGGATTGTAGAAAGAAGTTTTATAACATGGATATTTATATCAGTGGCCGCATGGTCTAATGTGTCCATTGAATAAGACTGCTGTGGTAGAAATATTGATATTTGAATCTTGGTTAGCTTTACTGAGGGTGGTTTTTCATAAATAATTGTCCATAATTTTCATGCTAATATAATTAACTGCCTTTAAATTCTACCTTCCTCATCCTTATGCTATTTGTTAAAATATTAGTTAGATATCCTAGTGAATAAAACACATTTCTATAACATACACTTTTATTTGAAGTATTTATTCAAACATGTCTTCTCAATGTTGAGAATGTTTCTATTGGGCTAAATAATAGTCCGGTGCATTGTATCATATCTGTTCAGGACAAGCTCAACACGAATAAACGTACATCAACATAAATAAATAAGCTTACATTATATGGGATAGATTTGGGTATACTGTAGTATAAAAGTTAATGCATTTATGTTTTTAAAAAAAACTATGCACATACGCCACATATATTTAAATAATGAAACAAATATATCCCATGTAAATCTTTTTATTAGCCAATGAAAAGTCCTAAACTAAACAATGTAATAAGATCAATCAATGAAGTGTTGAATTCAGGCAAACCTGGGGAGAGTAGGGGTTACCCCTTTAAAATAACAATGGTGAGATATTTCTTAATATATTTTTTAAATAATTTAATTGTTTTAACAATTTTTATTTTCTTTGCAACTACACCCCCTCCCTTGGGATTGAAATCAACACTGGTGATAGGAGTAGGACTTGACACAGCTTTCCGCATCACCATAGAGCGTGGGACCATGTGGTACTGTACAAGATGCGTTAATCCTATATTTTACATGGCGATTTCCCCAAGAGGCATATCTCCATGATCTAACTACACATAAAACTGATGACGGACAAACAAAACTGTTGACAATATAAGACAAGATCAATGTTGTTATTATATTATAATATTATCATTATTATTATTATTATTATTATTATTATTATTAGCACCACTTCTTACTACCCGTTCGGGTTATACGCACTTACGCTCATGTGTAATGGTAGGGTGATTATGAGATTAAATGGAGGACCTACAGCTTCACAAAAGATCAATGTTCATAGCTGAAGTGGCACTGTATGAAAGCGGCCCTGCTCGTTGGGATCAGGATCCTCGGGTGGGAGCTCATGGTGTCAGATGGCGATGTTGTGTAACACGACACACTCAATGATGACTCGGGTGGAAGTGACCAAGTTGGTTTATCAGCTTTTGTCTGAGGCATGCAATTCTACCTACCCATATTCCGAGCAAACCACCAATTTCCTTGTCTGCTTTTGGGCAATGGGGTACCACCACTCTTTGGAGTCTGTGGGTCCGGTACTGAAGTGTAGAGATAATTAATCTAATTGTAATAATAATAATAATAATAATAATAATAATAATAGCACCGCGTCTTACAATACGTTCGGGTTATACCCTTTAAGTACTAATTACTCTAATGGAATAGGAATTGGGAAGGCTTAATTAGAGGAAGTGAACCCGCATTTTCGTGGAGAGAGAGAGAGATAGGAAAACTATTTAGGAAAAACCACCCTCAGTTCACCCGACAGAGATTCGAACCTCGATCTCCCCGTCCTCAACAGTAGAGCTCCACACGACAAGCGCGTTAGCCAACTACGCCACTGAGGCGGGTATCTAATTATAGATCACTATCTCCAAAAAGATTGCCCCTCACTTGACGAGTCTCCAGTCGAGTCTTCATTCGACTGTTGCTGAAGATCCTAGCATCAGGTGTACTTCCTGGCTAACGTGCCACAATGTCCAAAATTTCCATATCCGGCTTAGAAACAACTTCCAAGTGGTAAAATGTAGTGAGCAAAATAAGATAGTAAAATAATCAAAAGACTTAAAAAAATATGTTTGACTTTGAATAGATAAGATGCATTCCTTCAGAATTTCACATCCACTTTTAAAAAGAGAAGCTGATGAAGAAAGAGCAACCAACTGTTAATTTGACTAATAAAGTAGTTAAGACCACCTATCTTACAAAATATGTGTACTATCACATGTTTGTGTATAATAAATGAGAATACAACTACAATTTATATTTTTACATAACCATCTAGATCTCTTGGACAATGCTGTTAATAAACAAACAAACAAACGCAAGTGTAGGTGCCCGTATAACTATTTTGGACCACAATTTTGTTATTTTATAATGCAATTAATTTTATACAAGGGTATTTTGATGATATAAAACATAGATATTAAAATAATTTCAATACATTTATCTGAAAACTACCAGTCCCATAAAATCGAAGTGCTGTAATATTTGCTGAGTCGGAATCTTCTGATAAATTCCCAGTCGTAATAGAATTTGACATAATTTTCCACAGCCCACAAACATATTTTGGGTTTTGGTAATTTACCGATGACATTGATAACCCCAATTAAATCTACTAGATCATCATCATCAAAATCCGATCGTCATCCATCTTGAAAGTTGAATAGTGTCGATTTAGTATGTTCGCAGCACTGCTAAAGTTTAGTTCGGATCGATATTAAAATTCAGTGGGCAGTGCGATTAAACTGTGACTATGAAACGTACTTCATTAGATCTTAGGGAGGATGGTGCCAAAACTTTCTATTTCGGATTAATAAATGTGGCTATGAAAGCCGTTCTTTACCAGTAGTTTGACTTGAAGATTAGGCGTCGTGATACAATTTTATCAGAACCCTCGGGTATATGTGACGTATGGTGGCTTCCATCAGACACTTCAGTGCTAGGTGAATTAATTTAGCTGCGCTTTTAGAAAACATTCTAAAATATTATTTTAAGTAAGGAGTGTTTAAATAAGAATTATTAAGACTAAAAAAAAATAGTATATTTGTTTTTAAGTAAATGATTGGGACATAGTCATAAAAGTTAGCTGACAATTATTATAAAAAATAGTTTGACAAAATTATGACGAACAATAAGTTGAAAATATTTGCTGTTTGCATTATCACTTATCAACATTTTTTCCGTCAAAATCAGTTCACATCCTTTATTTAATGTCAACTAACGTCCATGATTCTATGTGGCGTTATTTCCTTCATAAGTCGTGGACGCATTTTATTTATAAATCCAAGAAAAATCTTTTGATTTTCGATTGTTTCCATCAATTTATCGATCACTGAGGTACTCTTTTTCCGGAAATGAAAGAAGACATGTTCCAATTTCGGCCTCCAAAGAGAGCATAGTGTGCTAAAATATCAAGTACAAATGTATTTTACTTTAATTCGAGAACCCTTTTTAATAAAATCCTTTGGCCTCTAATATTTTAATTGACGTGTTGTGTTGAAATGTTAAAATTTACTTATGAATACAATATTTATTGTAAAAAACGGAAGACTAGCTGGAGAAATTTCAAATCATGTATAGTAAAACACATAATATATTAATAGTTTTGTAAAATAAAGTATATTTCAAATTGAATAGTTAAATACATAATGGGTCCAAAATAAATGTATGTGTTTTATTGTTTATATGATTAAAAATACTATTTAATCTATTAATAAATCAAAATAATAGTAATATTGTCATAACTATTATTTTAAAAATGACATTTTGAATTAAAACCAACTTGACTACGATTGATCTAACAATAGTTAACAATGCGTGCATTTTGTTTTCGTAGAAACACACGTTGATTTTTTCTGGTTTTGTCTTATATTTGTTTATAAATTGAAAAAAAAAATTGCACTCGGCTTTAACGCTGATGTAGATGATTAAAGATGAATAAAAATGATAATAAATAATATCCTTGCAGTAGTTGAAAACTCTAGAGCATTTTCTGGGGTCTCTTGTTTGAATCTAGGCTATCAACTCTAATTGAGTTACTCCAAATCTTAGAGCCCAGACACTCACAACTCAGACTCTAAAATCGTAGCACCTGTTATTAAAAGTCAAACTGGCCTCTTGGGGTGCTGGGCAATGCACCTGTCTACGAGTTTGGGGTCCCGGGATTGATTACCAGTTGGTAGCTTGGGTATATTTTCCGAAAGAGAAAATAGCCCAATGGTTACCAGCGTTTGGTTAGTTAGGTTTAAGAGTTTCCACTGGTTCCACAGCCTTATACTTAACTATCAACCTCATATTCACGGAATGTATTACTTACTACTTGCCTCAGTGGCCACATGGTCTAAGGCGTCAATATGCTTGACTGTCGACGACGGGGAGACTGGGGTTAGATCACGGTTGGGTGTAATAAGGATGGTTTTCCACTCTCTTTCCATGTAAATGCGGGTACACTCCCTCTAAATTCAAACTTACTAATCCATAGCTCATGAATGTAATAAGTACATAAGCGTAATTATAGCCCGGACAGGTAGCAATACGTGATCACTATCAGCCTCATACTCACTATCACCATCACTTCATCTCATCGGGACATGGAAAGAGCCTCCATCTAAAGGATGTACGATTAGTACATTTGGGCCTTCTCTGGGTAAAAAAAACCAGTACATTAGTACTTGATAATATTTACAGAGACTGGGCTACGAATGATTTAGCTCAAACTTGCAATACTATTATTACTATAAATGCTTAACGTGCACTTTTTAAGGCGAATAATATAAGCAAGCGACACACAAAATAGTTTAACTCTCAACAGATACGATAATTACTCTCCCAACCAACATTTTATTTAGTAACCGTGTCTCACTACCTGTTCGGGCTACACACATGAGTAAGGTTGAATTTAGGTAAGTGTACCAGCAGTTGTGTTAAATGAGAATGGAGAGTCAATTTTAGGATAATCTCCCTCAGTGTACCTGAAGGAACCTATAACTATAACGATTATAAAGGCGTGCGTCAAACTGAACTCTGAGCCGATCTCTGTATATAGGTGCATACACTTTTTCCAGTGAGCTGAACCTTGAACATTTCTGCGAGCCATATTTGCTTTAGAAAGTCATATAGGCTCATTTTGTGGATGGCACACTCAATAGAAAGTGAAAATTTAAAATGTTCAATCCAAAAAAAAAATCTGCATTTTTGCAAAAATACAGAAAAGACAGGACAGATGATGGCGGCAAGCTCAATTTGTATATTATAACGAACAGAAAACAGTGGAAATAGTCCGCTTAGTGACACAAAATTACAATAACTTTGTGGTCAATACAAAAACTTGCTCACTACCCAATTACCGAGCTCTCAGGCATTTAGTTCATATATACATACATATAATATATACAAACATACATACTCACATGCATACATGCATACCTACACATATACATAAATACATACATACACACATACAGACTTACATACATACATACATACATACATACATACATACATACATACATACATACATACATACATACATACATACATACATACATACATACATACATACATACATACATACATACATACATACATACATACATACATACATACATACACAATCACGTCGTTCACTAACGGTGTAGGCAAGAAACTGTTCATCTAATTCAAAAAATAGCTCTGTACTTATTCCATCCTCAGTAACTTTATCCACACCTCCCTATCCTTGCATAACCCCTAATTTCAACAACATCCATATACCGAGCTACACATGCTTTTTTATTCTCAAGAGACTTAATTTTTTCTCTTTTTAACACATTCGTCTACAACATTTAACCACTTCTTACATGACCTACCCCTTCCTTTTGATCCACACACACTACTTTCACATATTTGCTTCGTCACTCGATCCACACTCGTCCTCTCAACAAACCCAAACTGAACGTTAGACTATTATTTCACATTGACGTATTGGGTTCCCTTTCAAACCGGACATCTTCAGCACAAATTCATTACTGACTCTTGTCTATACGAGTTTTTCCACATACATTTCTGAGATATTTCACTCCAACCACATTCACCTGGCTGAGTGGCTACATTCGTAACTAAAAGATAACTTCCATGTTCTAAGCTTCTATATTCATGCACGATTAACTGTACGAACAGCTTATAACCCGAACGGGTTGTAAGACGCGGTGCTAAAAGACACCAAAAACAACTGTGTGAACTTTAACTGAACTCCGTGTTATTTACTTTCGTGTACAAATGTTATTTTACTCGGCCAAATACAGCCGGCCCCCGAGACAGCGATCGGTAGCTGTGGTCCTAATCGTTGAACATAGTTCATTGGTTGCTGTTTGTTGATTTAAGCACATCCATCATAGACTCTGCCTTAAAATATGCGTGAAGAATTATCCTTAGCACGGGATTATTCCTGGATAGCTCTCTGGTATAGCATCGGCAGGCTAAGCCAATAGTCCCTGGTTCGATTGCCGTGTCTAGGTGTCATTTTTAATATTTACGAATATTCACTATTATTATTATTAGTAGTAGCACCACGTCTTACTAGCCACTCGGGTTATACCCCTATGTACTAATTACACTAATGGTTTAGGAATTTGGAAGGTTTAGTTGAGAGGAAATACACCCGCATTTGTGTAGAAGACGAGTAGAAAACAATTTAGGAAAACCACCCCCAGTGTACCCAACCGGAATCTAACCCTGATATCTCTGTATTCGGCAGTCTAGTCTAGCACTAGAATGGCGCGTTAGACCACGCAGGCTCCGAAGAGGATCTAAAATAAAATTATACAGCCCAAAAAGTCGCAAGTAGCCCAGTTAGGAAAGTCAGTAGCCAACGGATCCCACAACTCACTAATTTCGCCTATTCTGGCAACACTGCGCCAAACCGCCGCGCCGACAGTATCTGTGCATTCGCCAGTGGCGTCGCTGTACGCAGCTACAAAATATCTCCCGTGACTTGGCGAGACTTGCTTTGACAAGGAGTGTTGTCACTCCTAAATGTAGCAGAATAAAAAATGAAATAAAAAACTGTGACTAAAGGGGCTTACGACCCCCGTTGGTGCGCCACTGCTTGCTACCATATTAATACGTCAGGAAATGTCTAAATTCCGGAAATATATACAAATATCGAACAACCTCTCTATAATATTATTACTATACATTGCATATTACTACCCGTCCTGACTACCAAAATATTACTACAATAATGGGGTAGTCATAACTGCAAAATTCCCAAAACAATTCCAGTTAGTGTACATAAATTAACTTATACGATTTTACGATAGTTTGATTAATTTACGATACCAGTGTTGTTAAACAAAAGAAAAAGAAGTTGTTTAGTCACATTTATCGAGATTTATACTACCTCAACCAACAAAAGTAGATAGAAATAGGAATAATTTCAGTGTACGCACGCAATTTTACAGTTTTTACTAATTTTTACCACAGTGTTTGTTTTTGTTTTGGCATATTTAAGCAGGGAAGAGGTAGGTGACATTTCAATAAAATGTAGTAGAACGTGTATTATAGTTATGTTTTTCCTCTTCTCGTATCATGGTGGGAATGTACTATCGTAAACAGGGGTAAATCCAGAATTTTCATTGGGGCTTGGAGGAGTACCGGTACTCTCACGGAACCATGTCGGGGGAGGTTACTCCTCGGAAAGTTCTAAAGTAAACACCCTTAAAAAATTTGAGAGTACATTATCAAGTAGGTATAAAATTTGAAGAAATAAAAAGTCCATCATTTATTCATGTTTCGTGTTAGTTTTGTTTATTAGACTAAACTATGTGTTAAAAATGTAAATCAATTAATGACAGTGTTTGACACGCGAAGCAATTAGCTAATGGGAGATTACATGACAGTATAACAGGTATTGCTTTATTATAACATAGTAAATATTGGTTTTATTTTTAATTTTCATTATTAATACTAATTAAAACATCTTGAGGAGTTAATAGGGTTTGCACCCCTCTTTGTATCAGCCCCTGATTGCAAATTGAAATAAATATTTGGGTCGTTTCATCCCAATGGATTAATTTTGCATTTCTGCCATATTTTATTATTAAATTTAGCAACTCCGCCATTTCTATAGACACGTTCGATAGTATCGAAACTATTGAAGGTACTGACTAACGATATTTGACCAACCTTATGAAATAACAAAGTTGATTACAAAACGTTAACAAAATGCTAGTAGCCAGGAGTCTATACATTTTTCTCACTGATATTTTTTTAAATGTTTATAAATAAGGTATAGTTTGAGTTTCAACCACGCTCTTGATGCAAAAGATTCATGAAAAAATGGGTAAATGACCACAGATTTGGATAATCGGTTTTAGGAGTTATTTGATATAGCGCAGAAGGATGTATATCTACCTTTACTTTCAGAGACAAAGGTATATTAAAATGCAAGCCTGCTGAGTGGGGTGCATTGAATGTAGGCGCTCCGCTTTGTAATTTACAAGACTTAACATTCATTTGTTTTGGGTGCGTTTCTTACGTAATTTTAATTCAAATTGGTGATTATAATTAATAATATATCTATCTAATAAAAGTAAATGACAACTTATAGCGGTAGTATCTCCCAGTGTTGCACAATGTAACAAAACTTTCTACTACTATTACTATTTCAATTAGCCATCGCGTATCTTACTTGGTACACCACGGCTAAGAGGTAGGTATGGTCTATTGCTACCGCAAATTGGGTAAACGGAAGATAATATCCACTCGGTTAAGAGAAAGGAGTGGGGAAAGAAATTGACTATCACTACGTCTCTCGGACTTGAAATTTCTAAGATTTACCCAGGTTTAGCTATTATTAATATTATTATTATTATTATCATTATTATTATTATTATTATTAGTGTTAAAAATAATGTTTATACTGGTTATTGACATCTAATCTATGTTAACTACTTAGGACGTTCAACAATATAGAACCTACAGAAGGAGCTTTTTTTATTACTAAATAATGGTTCCCAATTTAGTGCTTGTACGAAAAGAAATATTATATTATATTGTTGACAATACTTTTTATAACTATATATTTTTAATCAAAGTTAGCCTTAGTGGCATTTATTTGTAATAAGCTCTGTAGCTAACTTATGAGTTAGTACAGTGCCATTAAAGTATAAGGTCCATAGATGTACATATATTTAAAATTAAAAAATCTAGCCTAAAGGTATTAAATTTGTTGGGACAATTGAATTGGATTTTAGTAGTCTATGTTCTATAGAGGAAATGGAGAACGGGGTATTTGGGGTTCATAATTATATGTTTACGTTTATTAAAACTGTCACGGGGGATTATATGCCATATGAATTGGAGTATTGTGTATCA
Source organism: Timema shepardi (assembly GCA_902151425.1). Lineage (NCBI taxonomy): Eukaryota > Metazoa > Arthropoda > Insecta > Phasmatodea > Timematidae > Timema > Timema shepardi. The sequence goes on from CABFVX010006506.1 coordinate 24,824, forward strand.
ACCTGAGTTAATGTATTTTCCCTCAGCCCTATGATTTCACACATACTGCACCGTCTGTCACGGCGCATGAACATACAGGTTAATACAAGTAATGAGAACAAGAGGAGATTAGGTTCAATGAATTTTAATGATACTGTATACTTCATAGAACAGATATTTGAACATATTGCACATATATCTCAGTAAGTACTAAGTTAAATAACAATAAAGTAATGAAGTGTGGCAAACTTGCTTAAGTAATAGCCTCAAGGGGGCGAGAAGCGCCAAGACAATAACACACGCCAAAACGCGGTGTTACTCATTTTACTATTTACATGACAAGTCGGCCTGGCAAGCAGACCAAGTGCGTACCCCAGGCAAGTTCTAGTTTAGCTATATTAGATAGCCCTCGATACTTAGATACCATCCTAATCAGTGTGCAAAAACAGTTAGTCGGAAATATTTAGATCCACGGGCCAACCGAGGACGAGACGCGTCCCACTGGTTGAGCACCCGCTGGGTGAGCAGCACCATAAAAATCGAACAATGAACAAGTGACACTGCAGCCGAGCCTGAGGGGCAAGACGGCCCACTAGCAGTGTACTTGCAAAGTGAGAGTAGCAAAATAATAACAACACTATACCACGGGCCAATCATGAAAGGTATGAGCGGCCCACAGTTTAACTACCCAAATACAACATTGGGATAGGCCAGTGAACCTAATTAGGTACAAATCATCGGCCTCCATATAGCCTAAACTATCTCCTGCCTAGGCAAGCTATCCTAAATATACAACAATGGACACATCATGTGTGTCGCGGGATTCACCATCCCGGGCGCGAGAAGCGCGCTATACCGCAATTGTTGATTGCAGTCTGTTCTCCTGGCTCAGGAGACTCTACATTAAATCTTATATAACTAGCCTAATAGTAACATAACAACAGTGTCTCACAATAGACACGGATAGTATCCTATTATTATTATTCCCTACTAAATAAAACTTCCATCTATCCTCGCAGGACGTTGACTAACCCTAACATATTAATCTGGAGTCTACTCGTCTTATCTCATCTTCGTAGTTGTAAAGTCCTTCGCCTTCCCCCGGTATAGAATATCCATTCCCCTAGGATAGTAAGACCACCGTCGACTAGATTATAGATTCTGACTAGAAGTGCGCGCTGATTCGGACTGCGTAGACGATGTTTCAGCGATCGTCTGCTGGCGCGTTCTGTGCTAGTTCCCAGCAGTCAGGCGAATATATAGTAGATAGGCCCGTACGAAGGGAAGGGGGAAGCTCCCCACTCTTCTAGAAGGCCGATCCACGCGGGCCAACGGCTCTCTTGGAGCAGCCAGTTGGTTGGTACTTGTGGCCGAAAGCGGAGTTATTCATTCCCAGCAGTGGTGACCGGTCACTTATCTTCTATGGTGTGTCATCGAATTGGGCATCAGGCTTTCAGGACGATTCGGCGAAGTGGTATGTAAATAAAGAGATATGTTATTAGCGAAGTATTTACATTAGTATGCTATGTTTAACCTTGATGATTTGCAGGAACTAGCCACACATACGTTCTCTTGCACGTTTTAACGGGGCTAACCCCAGTTTGCCCGTTACAATACTATTATTAGAGCATAAAATGTTTCTCCATCTCTATTTCAGGGCGGTAGATTTTGATACAGCCCCTATATTTCGCACCATTTTTTGTATGAAACATCTTTATATCCACGTGGTTTGAGTTTATGAAACATTAAGTGTGTGACGTACTAAAAATAAAAATACTCTTTTTTTATTAATATTTATCCTAGAAATATAGAATTAATATTAACTAAATCAAGAATATTTTTCTAGTACGATATTTATATAGACTCCATTATTAACTTCCCATATTTTCTAGCTGCACCATAGGGTGCCTCGGCACCCCATTGAAAACTTATGGCTTAGACTATAGAGAAGAGATTTTCAAACTGTGGTATGTGTACCTCGTAGATACGTGATGTAACACTGAGCTTTATGAATTATAAACTATTTGATGATAGTAGTAAGTCTGATAGAACAATTAACCCAGATTTTTATGCAAAGTAATGGCATTTATAATACTTTCTTTTCCTCCGGTTTGGTTTAACTTACCTGTGGGGTATTATTAACAATTAGAGCGACCGCTTATACTTTGCAGACAACAGATATGTATGTCCTTTTACTACACGAAGAGCTGAAAGGGTTACGTTGGTTAGGGGCCGTCCTTAAATTACGTTAGGCTTTTTTCATTATCTTCAATCCACCTTCCCCTCACCCTACGTAATGTATCATAAGATGTTCTATAACACCCCCATAAAAATCATTACATAAGATATATTATATGAAATTGTATCAAATGAGAAATAATAGTTAAATATATATATATATTGCTAAAAATCACAGTGTTTTACTTCCCGTTTGGGCTGAATACATGTATATTAATGGCGAAATTGGGGTGATGATGAAGGCAGAACTAATTAAGGAAATGTACCCACATTTGCGGGATGGAGTAGAAGGAAACGATTGAATAAGACCTCCCAAAAATACCCTCATAAGGGATTTGAGCCCCCAGACAGAAGTGTCTAGCTGGCGGGGATGGCTAAGCTAATTTTTCTGCTCGAGAGTATGATTGTATCTTGAAGTTTTATCTCCCCAAGCTTAGTCCAACTTGATCGCCTACATACTTTACAGTCCTGCACTACACTTCTTATCTCTATGAGTTCTAGGAAAAGTTTTCTTGCGGCCTTGACTGATTACCGGTTAGCCAGCCTCCCATTTGTTTAAACAAACCAGTAATTCCGCCAAACTGATGGCTCGAAATCACCAGTTTGACTTACGTTAGCAACGCTCTCTATTTTGAGAGCTGAAAGCTCAACACACCACCAGAGAGGGTAGGCAGAGTCTTAACTAAGCTTGTTTTTAAGTAACGAATACATATAATTTTGATAAGTAAAAAACACTTTTAAATATTTCTAAAAGATTATTTGAAATTAAAAGAATATTCAACGCATATTCTTAATAAAGCCTTTTTTAGTATCACAGTCTAAAAATATGTATTAGTGTTATTATTAGGCCAGACAAGTTTATCTAGGAGGATGGGATGTTTGTTACAAAGTTGCTATCCCAAGAAGCTAATACACAGCCAACATATCTCTATGACAACATTCAATTAGTGATCTAATTAGGACACCAGCTAGTAAGGTTAAATGAAGCGAAAGAGGAGAAGGTTTTACACCCCCTCCTCCCTTACACCCATAGTGTTACTTGCCTTCTGATTTGCATCTTATAGATTGTGCTATTCTCTCACCCCTCGCTACTACTCCCCAAACCCCCTCCTAGAATAGAATTTGACTAAAAATCACTATGATACCAGTGTCTATGGAATACAGAACAACTTTGGAGCGTGCTGTGAATTCCAACACCACGTCCAAATGTGAAGCCATCATTATATAAACTTAGAGTATTATTACACTCAAAAACATGTGTGTTTTGATATTCTTTATTTATTACTAACTACACATTTTTGGTTTAATAATTATTGTTCCTACAAAATATTGTGATTTGATCTAACTTAAGGCTGTTTTATTTTGTTTAAAAAAGGATTTAAAAAAAATTACTCTTGTTTAATAACATGGTACAGAAAAAAAGTCAATTTTTTAAAAATTAACTATCTTCTATTTTTCAATAAACATTTGAACCAATCCACACAAAGGTTAAGCCTAAACCGTAGCTATATATAAAATGGCTTCAGTCTCTAGTCTTTACTTGTTTGACGGTGAAGGAAGGTTGGGTTTCGATTCCCAGCTGTTGTTTTTCATAGAATGTTTTCCGACTTTCCTTTTGTGCAAATGTGAGGGATCTTCCGATCAAATCTACCATCCTCATCCCCAGTATATCAGTACACTAATTTGGATACTCCGGTTTGGTAACAAGAAGCAGATCACTCAATAAAATACATCTTCAAAAGAAAAAGTTTAACTATTCAAGAGATAAATTAATTCTAAGAATCTGTATTTCATATGTGTTTTTTCTTACCATCTATAAGTTAAATATGAAGACAAATCATCCGATTATCCTCTGTTCTGAGCAATATAATATATATTTTTTTAGCACGCCGTATCATTACCTGTTCGGGTTTTATGCTATGTAATATTTTTTCTAATTTGCTAGTAATGAGGAAGGATACATTTAGAGGAAGTGTACCCATAGTTGCATGGAGGGAGAGGGGAATATAATTCAGGAAAATCACCCTTAGTAGACATGTCGAGGATTATAACACCTATTTACCCATCATAGTCAGGCCAGTCAATGACGCCTTAGACTATATGGCTACCGAAGTGGGTGGGAGCAGTATTGTAGAAATTTAAGTTGAAAAAAAAACACGACATCAAACATTTGGTCACATAATATGATCCCTTTGCAGAATTTATGTATTTCGTATATCTATTAATTAATAAGCATAATTTATTTCTAGAGCCTTTTAATTTCATCTCTTAGCAATAATTGTTTACAGTACTTACTGTATTTAAGATACTGTTGTGGTTAGTGTGGTCGGCAATCATGGCCATCTTTTCTAGTATAATATGCTCATACTAAAAGGATTTGAGTAATTGACAAACATACTATTACTAAGAAAAGATTAAAATAAAATGATATGATACTGTTTTTAAATCTGTCCACCCACTTCATCGTTTAACTATTTTAAGGCATCAATCTTGCAATATACCGGAATGTCGTTGACAGGGAGGCCAAATCTCAAATATTGGCCAGGTGTAATATAATTTACTAGCTGAAGCCCCGTTCTTCACACGGGAAATTGAGATTGAATCTTAATGGCGTGGTCACGACCGGATCACGGGGATAGAATAATCCAAGATATCTCAGGATGGACTGAGTTCTACAGAATGCCTCCATTTACTCTGTCATCGGCGGGAAGAACTCTCTGAAAGATCACACCAGGACGCTTCATGTGGAAAATAGACTTGAAATCTGGATTTTTTTCAAATTCCAATCACGGTGGAATCAGGAAGAAACATAGGAATTTACTTCCTTGGACGCAAATATAGAGTCACACGCCTATCTATGGGACATCCGTTGTCACCTGCAGTGCTGCAGACAATCATGTTAGAAGCAGTAGCAGAACTTCAAGAGGTAATACCTAACAACAGCTGTATATCTAGATGACCTACTGTTTGCCTCACAAGAAGAAAAGGACCCGCAACACATTCTATAACTCCTAGAAAGCATGGGATTTACAATCAACAGGAGAAAATCTTCATCATTTACAACACGGAAAGCGTATAACACGAACGGGTAGTAAGACTCGGTGATAAATATTACAACACGGAACATCATTTAATTGGGTTTGAAGATAGACTTGGAACATCAAGAACTAGAACTCGCCCCGGAGTCTCACAGGAAAGCATTGATACAACTACGACACCTCCAAGCGGCACCGGATAGGGACGTCTACAGAATTTCTGGATATATATCCTGGATTGGATTTAATTTGCGTTGGCCTGCATACATAATAGCGAGATACTATAGAAGATGCCCAGCCATGGTGGAAAAGGCACTCTCCTTGCCTAGATGGTGCAGAAGTAGATGGAAGACTCCGGACCGTATGCCAACAACAATATTTTCTGATGCCACCCCGTGGAGCCTGGCTGCGTACGCACCGGATGTTAACGCAGGGTTCGTGCAACGCCGACGAGAGACAACTGAGATCAACTTAGCAGAAATAACCGCTACCCTTTTAGCACTAAGATGGGGTTGGATTGAGAGGAGAAGTGACCCAATTCTACTAGGTGTTGATAACGCGGCAGCTTTCTTCGCGGTTAAAACTGGCAAGAGTATGATCTACAATTTACCTTCAGGAAGAAACCTCCATTTTCATGTGTATACATAGACTGGGATGTGTTTTTGGTGGAATCCCAAGGCAGCCCAGCAGATTGTGGATCCAGGAATGCACTTCGGACATTGTTAGAAGAAGAAGGCAATGATTCAGCATATTTTGACATATCCCATGTAATTATTGACTTGTTAAATTTATTGTATGTACCCTAGAATAATTAATAAAGGCCTAGAGCCGCGTTCTCCTCTCGCTCCGCCCTCAGCTGTTCCCCGGGGACCTTCACCTCCGCCTATCCGCCCGAGAAACACCACGAGGAGGTGACCATGTATCGTTTCTCACGGGGAGTTTATTTTAGGCTGGCCCCCTTGCCTACTGACTGAGGCATTATCAGCTGAGCGCTGCTGGACAAGTCTCCCCCCCTCCCACCACTACCCACCACCACACACCACCCTGGGCTGAGCCCTCTCACACAAACACTACAAACTTCACAACATTCGGCAAAATTTAAACTACAGAACCCTACAGTCTCTTGGAGTTACATATTAAAACGTAGTTACATATTTTAATTAATTGTCTGTACTCATTTTTTTCCGCCTCTTAGAAGTATCTGCGGGGTTAAACATGATTGCTATAATTTTTTTCGAAGGCATTATTAGAACGAACTTATCGGATTATTACCATCTAAAGTCTTAAAAAGTGTTTATAAAGCAATATTGTTGATTAGGGTAGCTGCCCCAGTCCCCCCCCCCCCC